>SJYC01129995.1:0-28377 GCA_006408675.1 Madoqua kirkii | reverse complement strand
TGGAATTCTTTATCTTAAGAATGACACAGGCATATTCAGACAGAAATAGAGCGACTACTATCAATGGATAACTGCTAAAACAACTATTAAAGGACATATGTCACCAACAATAAAATCAAAGTCAGGTTAATTTTAGTCCTTGTTAAATGAATGATAAAAATAAAAATTAAATCTATTGAAACAGAAACAGGTTTTAAACTTTCAAGCCAAAAACCAAACTCTCATTCAAATGGAGATCAACTGTTAGAAGTGTTAGTGGCTCAGTCATGTCTGACTCTTTACGGCCCGTGGACTGTGGCCCGCCAGGCTCCTCTGTCCACAGAATTCTTCTGGCAAGAGTACGGGAGGGGTTGCCATTTCCTCCACCAGGGAATCATCGTGACCCAAGGCCTGAACTTGCATCTCCTGCGATGTAGGCAGATCCTTCACCATCTGAGCCACCAGGAAGTCACTGGCAATGTTCTAGAACTTGTATCAGACTGTAGGTTCAGAAACAGGCATACATTACTCACTGGTTGTTATTTTGTATAACTAATTGCCAAGTAAAAGAGAAAAAACAAAACACTGGGAAGCAAGAGAAGTAAAAAAAGAAGCAATGTAAAAGCAAGGTAAATCAAGCACAAAATGCAGTGGCAGAGATGAATCCAGACGTGGAAACAATCTAAGGCTCAGTTCAGTCGCTCAGTCGTGTCCGACTCTTTGCGACCCCATGGACTGCAGCACGCCAGGCCTCCCTGTCCATCACCAACTCTGGAGTGAACTCAGACTGACTCCATCGAGTCAGTGATGCCATCCAGCCATCACGTCCTCTGTCGTCCCTTTCTTCTCCTGCCCCCAACCCCTCCCAGCATCAAAGTCTTTTCGAATGAGTTAGTATATACTAACTACCCAGTTACAAAGTCCAGCTACAAGCTATGTAAGAACCCCAAGCTACGAGGACACAGACACTCAAAGTGAGAAGATGGGAGTGGAGGGAGTACTCCAGGCAAGCACGGACTGAGCTAAAGCTGGGCAGTCTGTGCCACTGTCAGAGAGGACAGGCTGCAGGGCAAGAAGCATCACCGACCACACAGAGGGCCAAGAACAGAAACAACTCTCATTATGTATGTGTCCAATTGCAGCTACAAAGTGTACCAAGTAAAACCTGAAGGTTATTATAAATTGATGTAGCCACGAATACAAGGGAAGACTGACTCAACTCTTGGTAACAGATTATGGAGATTAAAAATGCACAGAAAATTAAAACAATGCAATTTAAACCTACTTTATTGGACTTCCTTTGCCCAATGATTAGAAAGCACATTCTTTCCAAGAATACATTTAACTTTTACAAAATTGACCAGGAGCTAAGGCCAAAAAAGATATTTTTTCCAACAAATGGCCAAAAAATTAGATATTCTGTGACCACAACACAATTAATTAGAAGTTAAAATGTTTGCAAGCCTAGAAGTTTTAAAACTTGCTCCTAAATAACTCATGGATCAAAGAAGATCTGAAAATAGTATCTTAGCCATCATACTGGTGAAGAGGAAAATGTAAAATCTAGCTAGTTAACCTCTTCTAAAATTAGAAAAATAATAAACCTAAAGGAAATAAAGAAATCAATGAAGTTAAGGACACACAGCATAGAATAAACTGAGCTAAATCTGAAAAAGCTAGTTAGATCTCCAGCAAAAATGATCAATGAAAAAAACAATATGCAAGAACAGGCAATACTAAGAATTCAAAGAATTTAGTTTGCTAGATTATTTTAGCAAATAAAAACTAAAGAGCCTCTTGAAAGTAAAATCGGAGAATGAAAAAGTTGGCTTAAAACTCAACATTCAGATTATGGCATCTGGTCTCATTGCTTCATGGCAAATAGATGGGGAAACAATGGAAATAGATGGGGAAACAATGGAAACAGTGAGAGACTATTTTTTTGGTCTCGAAAATCACTGCAGATGGTGACTGCAGCCATGAGATTAAAAGATGCTTGCTCCTTGGAAGAAAAGCTATGACCAACCTACACAGCATATTAAAAAGCAGTGACACTACTTTGCCAATAAAGGTCCACCTAGTCAAAGCTATGGTTTTTCCAGTAGTCATGTATGGATGTGAGAGCTGGACTATATAGAAAGCTGAGTGGCAAAGAATTTATGCTTTTAAACTGTGACGTTGGAGAAGACTCCAGAGTCCCTTGGACTGCAAGGAGATCCAACCAGTCCATCCTAAAGGAGATCATTCCTGGGTGTTCATTGGAAGGAATGATGCTGAAGCTGAAACTCCAGTACTTTTGGCCACCTGATGCAAAGAACTGACTCGCTGGAAAAGACCCTGATGCTGAGAAAGATTGAGGGCAGGAGGAGAAGGGGAAGACAGAGGATGAGATGGCTGGATGGCATCACCAAATCAATGGACTTGAGTTTGAGCAAACTCCGGGAGCTGGCGATGGACAGGAAGGCCTGGCGTGCTGCAGTCCATGGGGCCACAGAGTCAGACACGACTGAGCACCTGAGTGAACTGAAGGGACTGAAGAATTCACAGTGAAGCCGCTCAGTCGTGTCCGACTCTTTGCGACCCTATGGACTGCAGCCTAGTAGGTTTCTCTGTCCATGAGATTTTCCAGGCAAGAATACTGGAGTGGGTTGCCATTTCCTTCTCCAGGGGATTGTCCCAACTTAGGGATTGACCCTGGATCTCCGACATTGCAGGCAGACGCTTTACCATCTGAGCCACTAGGGAGCTGCTGGAAGAATTCAAAGGGTGGGGAGAGGTGTCAAAAGCTGCAACTACAATAGAGACTCTGAAATATAAAAAACTTACATGAAACAGGTAATTTTTAGGAAAATAAGCTACCCAAACTGAATCTGTTAGGAAAAGAAAGTTTAAATAACCAACACTCTCCAACATTTGAAGAAACAAATATAAAAGTCACAACAAAAAGGCAGACCCAGATGTTTCTGTAAGGAAGTCCCAAGAAACTGTCTTCCCAACTTACTCAGGAAGCCAGGGAACCTCAATACCTCCCAGATGAGAAGAGAAGACGTGTGAATCTCATTAGGTGCTTAAGGACAAAAGCCTAAAACAATCTAGGAAGCTGATTCAAAGATGTAAAAACTCATGTATAATATATAATGATAAAGTCAAGTTTAATCCAATTATGCAAGGTGGTAAGTATCAGTAAATAGATTAAAATAATTCACCACATTATTAGCACTGGAGCAGGAATGATTTGATCATCTCCAACCATTCAAATAAAGAATGTGGTTTATTTGAGGATAAAGAATAAAGAGACAGTTTGCCCACTCCTGATAACTAGGAGTGCCAGGACACATTCCCTGACTCAGTGGCGGGCACCTCACCAGAGGCACTTGTTCTGGGGTCACCAGGAGACAGGCTGCTGAGCTTTTTCTGTTCAAACCTGCAGAGGGACTCTAACCAGGGCAGAGAGGCAGGAAGAGGGCAGGCGTGGCTGGCCCTCAGGCTGCCAGTGTCGGGCAGTCCAGCTGTCCAGCACAAGGCCCAGGAGGGCCTCCATGAGCACTGTCAGAGCGAGACCAAGAGCTCAGCAAGCTTTCTGGAAACAAGATCAGAACACAGAATCAATTATGCTCTAAAACGCCACCGACAGACTGCTAGGAATAGATCTAGTAAGAAAGTAGGTTTTATGGAGAATACTGTAAAAACCTTTGTCCAAATACAGAAAAAAAACAAAATAAATGGAGAAACGGCCTCCTCTTCTATATGGTAAAGCCAAACTGAACCACAGACTGCAATTCTCTAGTTAAGTAGAATAACTAGAAAATTTCTTTTTTTTTGCATAGAAATTCAGTGCAAACCCTGCTTAAATCCCGAGAGGGCCATGCATGTGTATATCATTCTGTAATCAGACTTTATATAATTTCCATTTCTATACGCATGTACATAAATATTTTATGATTATCATAGAACAACATGTACATATATACAATCTTGCAAGGTCTAAAATAGAGTTTTTTGGAGGCAGTACAATAAACAGTGTAAAACATCTTATTAATAACTTTATGTTAATCACATGTGGAAATGATAATATTTTGCATCAGGTTAAACAATACATTATCAAACTCAAATTTCACTTGCATCTTTTTACATCTTTAAAGTGGATACTAGAAAAGTTTAAATCATGCATGCAGCTCTTACTGGGCAGCAGTGCCGCACAGTTGGTTTTCCAAACCAAGGCAGAAAGAAACATAACCTGACAAAATATTTTTCTTATTAATAAACTTGATAAAATACAAAGTGAGTGTTTGTCTCAGTCTTGAAAATCTCTCCTCTCCCACAAGCACCTGAGGGCAGAGGATGCGCCTCCAAGACCTTAGAGAAGCGACCAACTGGCGAACAGCACTCCTCCCGCTCTAATAAACCCACTAAAAAAAAGGTGACAGAAGATCTTTCACAGACATGCAGGAAACATTTAATCTGTAATTTTAAAAAAAGTTTGGAGAGAGGATGAGACTCTGTGTTTCACCTCTCAAACTGACAAAAAATAAAACTTTGAGGACAGCAATGGGGTGAGCACACTGGTGAGGCTGGAAGGAGGACTGAGTGGCCTCTCTGAGGACCAGTCTGAATACACATGATAATTTAAATACAATTTCCCTGCTCAGTCGTGTCCGGCTCTTTGCGACCCTGTGAATTGCAGCACGTCAGGCCTCCCTGTCCGTCACCAACTCTGGGAGTTCACCCAAACTCACGTCCATCAAGTCAGTGATGCCATCCAGCCATCTTATCCTCTGTTGTCCCCTTCTCCTCCTGCCCCCAATCCCTTCCAGCCTCAGAGTCTTTTCCAATGAGTCAACTCTTCACATGAGGTGGCCAAAGTACTGGAGTTTCAGCTTCAGCATCATTCCTTCCAAAGAAAATCCAGGGCTGATCTCCTTCAGAATGGGCCGGTTGAATCTCCTTGCAGTCCAAGGGACTCTCAGGAGTCTTCTCCAACACCACAGTTCAAAAGCATCAATTCTTCAACGCTCAGCTTTTTTCACAGTCCAGCTCTCACACCCATACATGACCACTGGAAAAACCACAGCCTTGACTAGACGGACCTTTGTTGGCAAAGTAATGTCTCTGCTGTTGAATATGCTATCTAGGTTGGTCATAGCTTTTCTTCCAAGGAGTAAGCATTTTTTAATTTCATGGCTGCAGTCACCATCTGCAGTGAGTTTGGAGCCGAAAAAAATAAAGTCTGACGCTGTTTCCACTGTTTCCCCATCTATTTGCCATGAAGTGATGGGACCGGATGCTATGATCTGATTTTTCTAAATGTTGAGCTTTAAGCCAACTTTTTCACTCTCCTCTTTCACTTTCATCAAGAGGCTTTTTAGTTCCACTTTCTGCCATAAGAGTGGTGTCATCTGCATATCTGAAGTTATTGATATTTCTCCAGCAAATTTGATTCCAGCTTGTGCTTCTTCCAGCCCAGCATTTCTCATGATGTACTCTGCACAGAAGTTAAATAAGCAGGGTGACAATATCCAGCCTTGACATAGTCCTTTTCCTATTTGGAACCAGTCTGTTGTTCCATGTCCAGTTCTAACTGTTGCTTCCTGACCTGCATACAGATTTCTCAAGAGGCAGGTCAGGTGGTCTGGTATTCCCATCTCTTTCAGAAGTTTCAACATACCCAAAGATACAGGTAGTTTGCATTCTAGTAGGAGCAAAAGGCTGGCCATCGGAGTTGTTCCCAGCAGGACTAGAAGGTACCCTTCTGACCGACGTCCACACACGTCCGAGTCTCCATTCTCCCAGCAGCTATGCCTGACCCCAGCCCCGCCTGCGACACTGCGGGCAGCACTCACTCACCCCCCGCCCCCCCTCACGCCAGGCTTGCTTCTCTTGCTTCTCACTTAATCACGTAATGTAAAAATAATACCAAACAAGGAAATAAGAGCAAAGAGAAAGGTTTCCTTAACACCTGAACACTGTTTACATACTGAGGGTGCTGTCCTAGACCACGCGCCAGGAATCTGGTGCGTGCAGGGCGGTCCGTCCGCGGCGTCAGAGGGCTGCGCAGCGTCGGTGTAGCGCGTGCAGCAGAGGGGCCGCTCTCCGCCGTGCTGATGCTGCGCGCCCAGCCGTGTCAGAGGCACGTCTGTCCGCAGGAAGCACCTCTAGGACACCCGGGCCAGGGAGACCAGGCCCGGCGCACGGTCGGACAGCAGCGGTGGCAGAGCGGAGCGATGGAGGAGCGCTCTCCCCGACGTGAAGAGACAGCAGGTTTGCAGCTCCGGGAGCTGAGCGCACGCCACACGCCTCCTACAGCCTGCAGCGCTGGTGCGCGGCCGGGCTGAGCACGCAGGCGAGCAGGGGAGAGAGGCCTTCGACCACACAGGCGCCTCTCTCCAGCGCACACCCCCGCCTGGAGGCGGCAGAGGGGCTCTCGGTCTGAAGCCGCTCGGATACGATAGGCTTGCAGAAGCCAGGGTCTGTACGCACCTTTCTCCTGCGGTCTTAGACCGCGTTTGCAGCAACACGCCTTCTCCGCGTGGCGTCTGACTGATGGGCTGCTGAGCAGAGAGGACGGCTCTCCCCTAACCCCGTGAAGCCTCAGGGATCCAGACGCACCGGCGCGCAGTCTCTCGGAGTCTGGAAGACGGAAGCACAACCGGGCAAGCACAGACTCCCTCCGCCTCCGAACGCGCCCTCGGGGCCTCGCACCTGGAAACCAGGCAGAGCCCTTCCCACCGGAGACCGAGAAGCCCACTGGGCGGCTGTCTCCATCAGAGCCGCCTCCGCGCCTTTGATTGTGTCTTTAGAGAAAGCAACACCTGCTTCCAGGTGCAGGCCACGCTTCAGAGCAGCCCTTCCACACACAGGCGGGGCACTCTGGAAACGCAGGACGAGGAAGGCGACCGCAGGAGGGCTCGGGCAGACTCCCCTCAGTCCTGCGACTGAGCCACGTGAAACAAAATAATCCCAAATCTGACCTAGGGCAATATACTCGGAGGTGTTTTTCTTCCTACAATTTACATTCAAAAGTTCCATGAGTTAGAATGAGCTTAGCTCAAGTTTATAAGAAACGTTGCTATGAATATAGAGCTAGCTAAACCTACATGTGAATATTTAAGAATTAGAACCAGTCCTGTCCAAACAGAAACGGAGTGCTTTTCTACAGAGGAAGGAGCAGAAACCCCTGGTCTTCAGACCTTCTCCTCTCCAGCAGTGGCCTCAGCAGGCACTTGTCTGCTTGGTGACCCTGGGTGCATCCACCTCTGCAAAGGCCATGTTTTCTTGTCTGTCAGGAGGAGATGGAGAATTCTGTCAAACCTGGACTCAATGGGAATCTGAAGGTGCAACGTCTGGTGGGTACGAGGATGAACCAGAACTTCCCAGTCAGGCTGAAGCAGTTAACTGCCTGGTCATCAAAGGGGCGTGAGGCCTTGGTTACCCGGATGGAGGTTTTATCCTGGACGCTCATCAAGTGCTGCTTTCCGCTGGTTTACTTTGAAGCAGGCCTTGTTGGAATTAATGGTTTGGTTTTCCAGAAGAAGCTCATGATAGACGACTCCCTTCCAATCCCACCATATACACCTTCACTGGATGAGGACCGGCTGGGGCTGGCTGGTGGTACTTACCTCACCTGCTGCACGACCTCTTCCGTTCCACATTATTGTACCAGATCCACTTTTCATCGCCCTTCACAGTTTGTTTCAAAAACGGAGAATTTTTGTTACATTTAAGTAGAGAACTGCCTGTGGCAACAGGATGAAAAGGTGGTGTTTTTTTTCCTCCCACTTATAGGGAACCCAGAACATCAAATGGTGCAAATGGTTTTCAGTGCTTGATTTGGATATTTCAAGTATGTCAGCATCTCCAGTGTGGTGCAACACTGACTGCTTTCATTAATGTCTTGATTTGACTGCTGTCAACTTCCACTGACTTACTCGAGCACGGAGCGCCGTCCAGAGAGACTCCCCAGCACCACACCTCAAGGGCCACTCTGCGCACTCCGCTGGTGACAGCGCCTCTGCACTGGCCTCTCTTTGTGTCTCAGCTGTGTTTTTGCCGTTTCTTTAACAATAAAGCATAGCATGGCAAAAATATTGCTTTTCTTCCATCTTCGATGTTGAAGCGGCCACACAGAAATTCACCCATTTTGGTTTTTTAAATGCACTGAAAGGACCGCTGTCCCAGTCTAACCTAATAGCTGCTCTGAATGAAGCTAGAGACGACCAAGCGCTGCTAGTCACCACTCGGGAGAAGCGGGCTGACTCTCTGGCCAACCGGCACCACGATCCTCTTTGCCTCTGCTGTGAGCAACTAGCTAAGTCGTGTCCGACTCCTTGCAACCGCATGGACTGCAGCACACCGGGCTTCCCTGTCTTTCACTGTCTCCCAGAGTCTGCTCAAGCTCATGTCCACTGAATCGGTGACGCCATCCAACCTCCTCATCCTCTGTCGTCCCTCTTCTCTTTTTGCCCTCAATCTTTCCCAGCATCAGGGTCCTTTCCAGAGTCAGCCCTTCACACCAGGTGGCCAAAGGACCGTGGCCGTGGACACCATTCCCCACCGTGAGAGAAGACGGCTGCACCCCGGCCACAAGATGGGACGGCGTGCTGCAGCAGAGAGCAAGGAAGCAGTCCCAGAGCAAAGGGGCCGCGCCAAAGAATGCAGAAGCCGACTTGCGGGAACAACTGGGCACCAAAGAGCTGCTTCAGGGCTTCGCGGGCGGCACAGTGGGAGACGCAGGGGGCACGAGTTTGGCCCCTGGTCCGGCAAGACCCCGGAGAAGGAAATGGCAGCCCACTCCAGTGTGCTTGCTTGGAAAATCCTGTGGCCAGAGGAGCCTGCCGGGCTGCTGTCCACAGGGGCGCACAGTCGGACATGACTGAAGCGGCTTAGCATGCATGCGTGCACTGGAGAAGGAAACGGCAGCCCACTCCAGCACTCTCGCCTGGAGAACCCACGGATGGAGGAGGCTGGCGGGCTGCAGTCCAGTCATCAAAGGGGCGTGAGGCCTTGGTTACCCGGATGGAGGTTTTATCCTGGACGCTCATCAAGTGCTGCTTTCCGCTGGTTTACTTTGAAGCAGGCCTTGTTGGAATTAATGGTTTGGTTTTCCAGAAGAAGCTCATGATAGACGACTCCCTTCCAATCCCACCATATACACCTTCACTGGATGAGGACCGGCTGGGGCTGGCTGGTGGTACTTACCTCACCTGCTGCACGACCTCTTCCGTTCCACATTATTGTACCAGATCCACTTTTCATCGCCCTTCACAGTTTGTTTCAAAAACGGAGAATTTTTGTTACATTTAAGTAGAGAACTGCCTGTGGCAACAGGATGAAAAGGTGGTGTTTTTTTTCCTCCCACTTATAGGGAACCCAGAACATCAAATGGTGCAAATGGTTTTCAGTGCTTGATTTGGATATTTCAAGTATGTCAGCATCTCCAGTGTGGTGCAACACTGACTGCTTTCAATTAATGTCTTGATTTGACTGCTGTCAACTTCCACTGACTTACTCGAGCACGGAGCGCCGTCCAGAGAGACTCCCCAGCACCACACCTCAAGGGCCACTCTGCGCACTCCGCTGGTGACAGCGCCTCTGCACTGGCCTCTCTTTGTGTCTCAGCTGTGTTTTTGCCGTTTCTTTAACAATAAAGCATAGCATGGCAAAAATATTGCTTTTCTTCCATCTTCGATGTTGAAGCGGCCACACAGAAATTCACCCATTTTGGTTTTTTAAATGCACTGAAAGGACCGCTGTCCCAGTCTAACCTAATAGCTGCTCTGAATGAAGCTAGAGACGACCAAGCGCTGCTAGTCACCACTCGGGAGAAGCGGGCTGACTCTCTGGCCAACCGGCACCACGATCCTCTTTGCCTCTGCTGTGAGCAACTAGCTAAGTCGTGTCCGACTCCTTGCAACCGCATGGACTGCAGCACACCGGGCTTCCCTGTCTTTCACTGTCTCCCAGAGTCTGCTCAAGCTCATGTCCACTGAATCGGTGACGCCATCCAACCTCCTCATCCTCTGTCGTCCCTCTTCTCTTTTTGCCCTCAATCTTTCCCAGCATCAGGGTCCTTTCCAGAGTCAGCCCTTCACACCAGGTGGCCAAAGGACCGTGGCCGTGGACACCATTCCCCACCGTGAGAGAAGACGGCTGCACCCCGGCCACAAGATGGGACGGCGTGCTGCAGCAGAGAGCAAGGAAGCAGTCCCAGAGCAAAGGGGCCGCGCCAAAGAATGCAGAAGCCGACTTGCGGGAACAACTGGGCACCAAAGAGCTGCTTCAGGGCTTCGCGGGCGGCACAGTGGGAGACGCAGGGGGCACGAGTTTGGCCCCTGGTCCGGCAAGACCCCGGAGAAGGAAATGGCAGCCCACTCCAGTGTGCTTGCTTGGAAAATCCTGTGGCCAGAGGAGCCTGCCGGGCTGCTGTCCACAGGGGCGCACAGTCGGACATGACTGAAGCGGCTTAGCATGCATGCGTGCACTGGAGAAGGAAACGGCAGCCCACTCCAGCACTCTCGCCTGGAGAACCCACGGATGGAGGAGGCTGGCGGGCTGCAGTCCAGGGGGTCGCTAAGAGTCGGACACGACTGAGCAACTTCACTTTTACTTTTCACTTTCATGCACTGGAGAAGGAAATGGCAACCCATTCCAGTGTCCTTGCCTACAGAATCCCAGAGACAGAGAAGCCTGGTGGGCTGTTGTCTATGGGGTCGCACAGAGTCGGACACGACTGAAGCGACTCAGCAGCAGCAGCAGCAGCAAGATCCCATATGCGCAAAGCGACTAAGCCTGTGTGCCACAGCAGAGAAAACCCCTGGACAGCACGGAGAACCCAGCACAGTGAAAGATAATTTCAGAAAAGACTGCTTCAGGGGGTGGAAAGACAACTATATATGTTATACATATATCTATATATCTACAAGTTCATAATACTGGGGAGCAAGTAGCAAAAATGCATTGTTGCTTCAAAGTTGCTAGTCCAAATATACTCTAAACATGAATAAATGAAAAGAAATAATTTCTCTTTTTTGTCCAATAGGAGCTGTATTTCAACGTAATCAGAATTAGTAAGAGAAAACTTCATATATAAATGCCAATATGTAAACGTAGAGACAAAACTAGAAAAATCCTCCTTTTGCAACTGTCGCCTGTAGGCTGAATCACAGCCCTGAAGACATCCACGTGTGCAGCCCTGAAGACATCCACGTGTGCAGCCCTGAAGCCTGTGCATGTCAGCCACGAGCCAGGTGGAGCCCATTCGGATGGGAAGGCTATGCAACAAGGGGCACTCACGCGTGCAGGGGGCACACGAACCTGTGAAAAGCAAGAGATGGATTCTCTCCAGAGCCCCCAGAGAAGTCCTGCTGACACCTCGACCTGACCCCACAGAGGCTGATCTCAGCCAAGTTCCTGGTGACTTGTTATATTGGCAGCAGGAAACTAATACACCAACCAAACAGGGGAAACAAGCAAAGGGCTGTTGAGCCCATTAGATCGTGGATGATAAAAAAAACTTTACAAGGGGCAGAGTCAGCCTGCTGACACCACATTCACGGGTCGACTGCGACCCAGCGAACAGAAAGCCAGCCAGCCGCCGTGCCTTCTGGCGGAAGGCACGTGAGAATGCACAGGCGCTGCCGCACAAGCCGGGCTGTGTTCCTGACGCCCTCCCTGCTCCATCTTGGCAGAAACAAACAGAACCCTCAAACCCGAAACACCCCTCCCTGCGAATTAAGCATCCAGATCTAGCTATGAGTTTACAGGAAATAATGAGGATCAGTGGACACACCACCATCACAAACAACTGACCCAGTCCAGAACTGGAGACCTTGTAAATATCTTCTGACATTTGGAGAAGACTGAACGCAGGACAGATACTGGATGACAGTAACAAAGTGTAGCTAGTTTTGTTAGGTAGAAGTAAAGCCCTCATCTACTTAAGATACATGCTGAAGTGTTGACAAGTGACATGAAAAGTGCGCTTTGCCTTAAAACACTCAACGTTCAAAGTGTGCTAAGTGTGGAACAAGCAGGGAGGATGAATAAAAATGGCAAAACGCTGACCACTGTTGAAGCTGTGTGACAGGTATATGAAGTATCCATATACTCTCCTATCTGGGTATGTTTGAAGGTTTTTCTAACAATAAGGGGTTCAGAAAAGGAAAAGATCAAAGAGCACTGCCTAGCAGAGTGTACAAAGCTATCCTCTGAGGATGAATCAAACTTGCAAATTTTATAAATTTTACAAGGAGAAATGAAGATAAATGAGCCAATGAGCATTTAAGATGGAAAACAGAAAAATCAAAGAAAGTACATGGAATAAAGAACTGGTGAAATAGAAAACAAAAACAAGCAAAATACAGCTGATTTGGTAAATCAAAACCAAAATCAGAAAAAAAAAAGCACTAAAATCAATTTCTCTAAAAAAAGCAATTAACTCTTTCAAGCCTGTCAGACAGGGGAAGAGCAAACCAAAGACACAAGCACACAGTGACAGGCGCTCTGGGCACCTGGCGCTGAAGTAAGAATGGGTTATAAATGGCAGTAATCATATCTTCTGGTAGCTCCCAAAGAAGTGAGGGCTTCTTTGCCCATGAGAGCCCCAGGACTCCCTTTTGTGTCTCACAGGCACTGGTTGGGTTCTGAGCCCGTCGGGGCCACGGGGATGGAGCGTGCCTGTCAGCCAGTGATCAGGGCGCTCCCACAAGCCGGGGCCACTTCGTCCCCAGCACACGGCCTGCTCACGGCAAAAGGGCGGCTCCCCAAAACGATGAGAGGGCGCTGCAGAGAAAGCAGTATCGACTGCACACCAGTTTACAAGCACAAAATTTAAAACGCCAGCCCAGCAAATCCACTCTAAACTCCGAGAACAAGGCACCACGGGTAAGTAGGCCTGTGCTAGGGACACAGTGAGGATTCGTGACTGGGTAACGTAGTCTCCCGTGCAGGCTCAGAGAAGGGGCACAGGCACAGACACAGAGCGGAAAGACGGCCTCTTAAAAAGCCCACCTGGCTGGCGCTGCTCAGCATCTAGCCCTCGCTTCCAATGGGATGCAACTTCAGGAGCAGACGGAAATGGCCACATGAAGAACATTTCCCAGAAGAAAAACACACCACATTTAGTGAAAAGCCAACATCATCCTGTTAAGTAACAAACCAGCAAAGATGCCTACTGATACTATGGTCAAAGACTGTCAAACATGCAACTTCAGGAGAAATAATTAAGCTAAGAGACAAACGCCAGTACCTGCAGATGACCATCTGTTTAGAAAACCCCTCTGTGACAACGAAGAGTTAGGAAACTGAAGGGAGGCTCAGTGCTGGCAAAACAAAGCGCTCGCCGGACGCCCGAGTCGCAGAGCGGCGCCACTCGCGAGGAGACGGACCTCCGAGATGCCCGTCTGCCCGAGCCCACCTTCACCCCGAGAGTGCCGGACGACACCTGTGGTCAGCAGAGCAACAGCCACCCGAAGACGCCAGGTCCTGCTACTGGAATTCCAGCATTCCTTTACCTGGGAAAAAGGCTCTCCAGAAGTGAGTGGAGACTGCCCTGAGTGATCTGAGCGGGTCCTTCTGAAAGAGAGAGCACAGAGGTCAAGGCGGGCACGAAGCTGGAGGCAAAGACGGGGCGCGGGAGCAGCCCCGAGATGATGGAGGCGGGAGCCCCAGAGGGAGAGCGGACGGTCAGGTGCCAGATTCCCGCTCCAGAACTGAGAGAATAAATTTCTGTTGTTTTAAGCTATTAAATTTGTCATAATTTATTTTGGCAGCATAGGAAGCATAACACAAGGTCCCAGTAGGTCTTTTAAAAATATACATATGTGCTGTAAAAAAAAGGAGAGGGTTCCTAGTTCACCTAAAAATAAAACTGTCCCAGGTTACTTGAAAAAAGAAGAAAAGTGGGGGATTCAATCTAAAACTAGCAAAGCACACCATAAAGCGATGTCATTAGTACTCGGGGTTTCAGCTAAGGAAGAAGAAAATGGATAAATGAAACAGACTCAGGTGCACCGTGAGTTTAGCATTTGAAATAAATGCCACTTCAAGTCAGCAGGGAAGGACGGACTAGACAGTCAACAGAACTGGGCCCGCTTGCAAGCCATTTTGAAAAACGTATAAAGACTGATACCCACCTCACAACAGCTGCCAAAGCACATGTCAGCTGGATTATAAGCCTGAAGGGAAAGAATTGAGCCTGAGGAAGAGGAAGAGTGGGGAGGAGAGCCTACCAATGATCCAGGTGACAGAGGCCACCACGGGAGATGCAGACTCCCTCGAGTCCACGAGAGTGGCACGGTTTCACACACTGACGGCGACCTAGTGCGCAGGTCAGGGTACACAGAGCTCTTTGGCTGGAAGACACCTGAACACACAGTTCATAGAGAACTAAGACGCACTACAGACACACAGGGATTCGTGTGCTCATCCTCACTCAGGCCTTATACCACGAGGCCAACAAGGACGAGCAGTCCTCACTCAGGCCTTATACCACGAGGCCGACAGGATGAACAGAAGCGATGCCATCTGTTCTGAAACGGTGAGGGAAACAGGGTCCTGGTCACCGAGGATGTGTAAAGTTAGATGCAACTTACAAACATAAAACACACAAAATCCAATTCAGTGGTAGCATCCAAAGAGGCTGCTTATCAGAAGCAGCAGCACAGAACACAGGTGCAAGGAGGCTCACAGGAGCGCCCCGACACGCAGAGAACCGGAGAAACACGTGTGCGCCAGAGGGAAGGTGGTCGTGGCCTGCACAGAGACGCGCCATCACCAGACAGCAGGTGCCACCACAACCGAGCGGCGGCGCAGGCGGCAGAGCTCGGAAGGCCGCCTCCAGAGAGGGGCCGAGGCGACAGGAGGGCGCGCAGGGCTGGCCCCACGGCAGGAGCTGCAGGCGAGCAGCAGGGGCTCACCCGAATAGGACACGGGACTAGCTTTAAGGGGCTTCCAGTGGCCAAACACAGGCGCACACGCACACCAAAATAAACAACCACAAAAGACCACAGCCAGCTGAATAAAACGGGAAACTCTTGGGCTAGACTGATGGAAATAAACCAGTAAACTGAGAGGACCTGAAGAAACAGATACTTAGTTTCAAAAGCACTTCCCCCCATACACTCATTAACCACAAAGACTTCACAGCCCAGAAGCGTGCAGACTCCACCTTCAAGTGACGCATCCCTGGACGGACAAAATGAAACTGTGCCGTCAGACACAAGGCCCAGAGAAGGCCCAGCACGCCTGTGTGCCATTCCAGCCGCAGACGCAAAACCTGCACCTAACCCAAAGAAAACCGACGAGCCCGCTCTGAGAGTAGCCCGCAAAACAGCCGCTTGCGGCCATCACGCTCACGGTCAGGAAGGCCACAGTAAGGCGGAGCCGGCGCGACCCGGCCTGCAGCGCTACGGGCACGTGGCGCGGCTGTGCCAAGGCCTGTGTGCAGGACACACGCCGACAGCCAGGGCTTCACGGCCCCAGCCACCTGCAGGCGGCGCCGAAACCTGCTCTGCACCACAGCTGAAACTGCTCGCAGAGTACGAGCTAGAATTTTTTTCTTAAATATCTAAATGGAGGATAGTACTACCTTTGTAATTAGAAAAAATAAACACCTTAATTTGGAAACAAACACACTGATGTAGGAGAGGGGTGGCACACGACACTGAGCATTCATTCAAAGTCAAAACCCAACTTTAATCACATGCACTCAGCTGTGCGTTCACTCCACCAACAAAGGTCCCTCTAGTCGAGGCTGTGGTTTTCCAGCAGTCACGTACGGATGTGAGGGTTAAAGAAGGCTGAGTGCCGAAGAATCAGTGCTTTCAAACTGCAGTGCTGGAGAGGACCTGAGAGCCCCTGGACTGCAAGGAGATCCAACCAGTCCATCCTAAAGGAGATCAGCCCTGAGTGTTCACTGGGAGGGCTGATGCTGAGGCTGAAGCTCCAGTACCTTGGCCACCTGACGCGAAGAGCCGACTCACTGGAAGACCCTGATGCTGGGAAAGACTGAGAGCAAGGAGGAGAAGGGGGCAACAGAGGATGAGATGGTTGGATGGCATCACCGACTCCACGGCCATGGGTTTGAGCAAGCTCCGGGAGACGGTGGAGGACAGAGGAGCCTGGAGGGCCGCAGTCCCCGGAGTGGCAGAGTCAGACGCGACCGAGCAACCGAGCCACAACCGAGCCCACTGTTTAGACCGGTGCACTTTCCACCCAGAGTTCAGGCAGCGTAACAAAGCTTCTAGCTGAATGTGATAAACCGCAACAATGCTAGAGCCTACACATACTATTTCTTCAGAGTTCCTGAAAGCGGACTTTTCAACCATCAGACAGTGTCAAGGAAGCTGCCGACAGTGCATCGTCAGGTGCCGAGCAGCACACCTGAAGCAACACTGGGCCCCACGAGGACTCCCGGTGCACGCCCCCAGAGTGGCAGGGGCCTGCCGGCGTCTGGAGGCGCTCTCAGAGCTTTTCAGGCACCACGTCCGGAAAGGATGCGCCCTCGGAGCCAGCCACCAATGACAGGCTGCTCTCTGACCAAGAAGCAAAACTGAGCCAGCAGCACTGGGCCCGCCACGCCGCATGAAGGGAGCACCGCCCAGGGAGAGCGCGGCGACATTCAGGCTGGGCCAGGAGGCCGCCCCCCATCAGCAGCGGCTGAAAGAGACACACGGCACCACCACTGCAGGGCCGGGGTGAGGAGAGGGGGGCCAAGAGAAGGGACACCGGGGAATTAAAAGAGCCCCGTAAGAAGCCTGCTAACGCATATAAGTAAGTTCTTAGCAGGCTGAAACAAAAACCACACACCTTTAGTGAAGCCACACACTAACCGGTAACAGGAACCTAGTAAGTATCCCCGTGAGACTGACGGGAAGTCCTCCACGCCACGTCTCCCCCAGAGACCTAGCCCCGAGCCGCCGCATGGCGTGGAGCCGTCCAGAGGAGTCAGGGCTGCGCCCGCGCCCAGGCGCCCCGGCCCCAGGCACAGCTGAAGCCCCAGCGACAGAGCGCCCACGCCTCAGTGCTCCAGGAGCAGATGCGCCTCCCGGCCGGGGGAGCCAAGTGCACTTTCCCAGATCCCAGAAGGCTGCCCCTCCCAGCAGCACCATCCTATCGCCTCTGCCCCATCTTTCAGAAAGAACCGCAAGCACCAGTCTCAAGGGAACACGATGCTCACGTCCAGCACCTGTGAAATCACGGAACGGCCCCCAACAGCAGCAAGTCTGAGGTCACTCTGCCTGCAGCGGGACCCGGTCTGGGCGCGACAGAAGCCTCCAGGCTGAGTGGAGCGCCCGGGGCCTGGGCCATGGGCAGCCTGGCAGCGCTGCTGAGCTCACTGCGGCGGTGACAACGGCAACACAGCACCTTGGCCTCAGGGACGGGAGAGTCAGCTCCAAGCGAAAGCAAACGTGTCAAAATAGAAGCCTTATGTCTAAAGGAAAAAGCTATTCTTCAAGTTGATGTTACACACACTGATTCAAGCCAGGGCGACAGGACCAGCTAACTAATCTCATACTCAGGTGAAAAAGTCAAAACTGCCGATATAATTCAGTAATTCCATCTGAAAGATATTTACAAGTGAGCTAAGTATCAATGAGATGAGAAAGCTGCCAGGCGAGAATGGAGTGAATGGAGAGTTGTTGCTGAGTCACGAAGTTGTGTCTGACTCTCCGCAACCCCATGGACTGCAACCCTCCAGGCTCCTCTGTCCAGGGGCTCTTCCGGCAAGAATACTGGAGTGGGTCGCCATTCCCTTTTCCAGGGGGTCTTCTCAGACCATGGATCAAACCTGCAGCTCCTGTAGTGGCAGGCAGACTCTTTACCACTGAGCCACCAGGCAGGCCAGCAACACACAAGACAAAGCTGATCAGGATGGTGCGCTAGCTTTGATTCTGCTCACAGTGCCAGCCAAAGCTGGGAGTCACCCCAAACTGCCACCACCCACACCTTACGTCCAAGGGTCAGGGCGCCACCTTACAGTGGCGAAGAGTGAGTTCACAGGCCCCACAAAGCCCACGCCTCCTGCTCTAAGTGACAGGACACCAGCGAGTGAAGCAGGCTCACAGCTGTCAGAAGAGCACGGCGGACATCCTCCTCCATTCTTCCTCAGCTTTAAAGAGAGCGAGCTAAAGCGGGCACCACGCGTTCTCAAGGCTTCAGAACCACACCCTGTCTGCTAAGAAGGGAGCCCTGAGGGGCAGAACCGCTTCTCAGACACCACTCACCTCGACCAGGGTCTCCAGAGCAGCAGAGACCGCCACACGCACACCACCTTTTCAAAACAGGTTTCTAACTGCACTTTCACGCTGCCTCTCCCGGCGCCGAGGGGGCGGGCCCTTCTGGGGGCGGCAAGTGCCGCGCTGGGCCATCTCCCCCAGGCCCTCTGCTGTGGCAACCCTGACAGCAGCGCTCTCCAGGGCCTGCGGGGCCTCCCGACGGGCGGGGAGGTTGCCAGGCAGGCGTGCTCCCCAGGCACCTGTGAGCGGCCCGCTCTCCCCAGGAGCACATGCCCAGGGTCTGCAAGACGGACGTGGGGGGCTGGGGCAGAGCCTCCCTTCTCTAAGCCCAGCCGCCCAGGCCACACAATACCTGGGTGGGGGCGGCGGGAGGGCCCCTCCGCATCTACTTCCCCAGAGCACACGCCAATTCAGGCAGTGGAGCCGACGCTGCACCTGCCCCAGAGAGCGCGGCCGCCTCTGAGACACAGGGCCCTGCCTGCCCATCCGGCGAGCCTACTGCCCCACCTCCACACTCAGCCCCGCCCCAACCAGCGGACAGGAAGCCAAGGAGCACATAAAGGTGGGAAGCACAGGAATCAGGACGCAGGACAAGCGGCCTCCCGGGCTCCAGCGGCCCGGGTGTGAGCTGGCCCGCCACACAGAAGGCCAAGGAGGCTGCATGAACCCTCCTGTGCAGGCAGAGCCCCACCAGTGCCACCAGGGGCAGCGGTGCCCGCAAGCCTCGAAAGCCGCCACAGCCGAAGCAGCCCCTGCAACTCAGCACAGTCGGTCAGTGCACGGTGTAGAAGCCCCGGCCCTCCGTCGGGTCACCCCTCCGAACACACAGGGCGCCGGCCATCGCTGGGGCCCACAACCAGCAGGAGCTCACCAGCGGCTTCTCCTGCAGCCCAGAGGAAGCGTGGGATGGGGAAAACCAAGGGGCGGCGACCCCGCAGCCTGTGGGGTCCTAAGGCGATGGCAGGGCAGCCTCGGGCGGTGGGGCCAGGCGGCAGCAACAGGAGGCGGGAAGCCAGCCAGCAGAGTGAGAGCTGACCCGACGGGCACTGCGGGCCCTGCAGGCGCCGGCCCTGTGCGCTCAGGGCTTCAGGCCTGGGGGCCCTGATCGGTTCACTTCCTCCCAGAAACTCTACTGACGGGTATGCACTTTGTAAAAAAAAAAATGCCGGACGATGGACTCGATGACAATCAAAATTCTAAACGGCACAGGACAATTTTCCAGTGTCTCCTTCGAGGGAGAATGCCTACCTTGCTGCAGAGGTCTGGCTGGCCCCCAGGCCTGAACGCTCTGTCACCTCTGGAGACCCTGAAACACCAGGTAAGTTGTCAAGGGTGAATGTTTAAGCGTGCAAACTTCTGAGAGTGAGGACCAGGGCAGACCCCGAATCCTTGCGGTGTGCCCCTCCCTGGCCTGCAAAGGCAGTGGACACCGGCACCCGCCCTCTGGTGTCATTGTGAGAGGATTACGGGAGCTCGCGCACGGACGCTTAACCCGGCCTAGCAGAGCAAGCTGGGGGATTTTCTGTTACCAGGGCCTCCTTTGCTGGCCATGGCAGCAGGACTCCGGCAGTGCACACGGCGTGGCCTTAACTCAGCCATGCTTCTGTCTTTTTTTAATATTTTTTTTTAAATTCAGTCACTCTTGCCAGGGGCTTCAACCCTGAGGCTCCCTTCTCCTCGACTGAAAAACCAGACAGCACGTTAAAAAAGAGAGACATTACTTTGCCAACAAAGTGCCCCAGAGAGCGCGGCCGCCTCTGAGACACAGGGCCCTGCCTGCCCATCCGGCGAGCCTACTGCCCCACCTCCACACTCAGCCCCGCCCCAACCAGCGGACAGGAAGCCAAGGAGCACATAAAGGTGGGAAGCACAGGAATCAGGACGCAGGACAAGCGGCCTCCCGGGCTCCAGCGGCCCGGGTGTGAGCTGGCCCGCCACACAGAAGGCCAAGGAGGCTGCATGAACCCTCCTGTGCAGGCAGAGCCCACACCAGTGCCACCAGGGGCAGCGGTGCCCGCAAGCCTCGAAAGCCGCCACAGCCGAAGCAGCCCCTGCAACTCAGCACAGTCGGTCAGTGCACGGTGTAGAAGCCCCGGCCCTCCGTCGGGTCACCCCTCCGAACACACAGGGCGCCGGCCATCGCTGGGGCCCACAACCAGCAGGAGCTCACCAGCGGCTTCTCCTGCAGCCCAGAGGAAGCGTGGGATGGGGAAAACCAAGGGGCGGCGACCCCGCAGCCTGTGGGGTCCTAAGGCGATGGCAGGGCAGCCTCGGGCGGTGGGGCCAGGCGGCAGCAACAGGAGGCGGGAAGCCAGCCAGCAGAGTGAGAGCTGACCCGACGGGCACTGCGGGCCCTGCAGGCGCCGGCCCTGTGCGCTCAGGGCTTCAGGCCTGGGGGCCCTGATCGGTTCACTTCCTCCCAGAAACTCTACTGACGGGTATGCACTTTGTAAAAAAAAAAATGCCGGACGATGGACTCGATGACAATCAAAATTCTAAACGGCACAGGACAATTTTCCAGTGTCTCCTTCGAGGGAGAATGCCTACCTTGCTGCAGAGGTCTGGCTGGCCCCCAGGCCTGAACGCTCTGTCACCTCTGGAGACCCTGAAACACCAGGTAAGTTGTCAAGGGTGAATGTTTAAGCGTGCAAACTTCTGAGAGTGAGGACCAGGGCAGACCCCGAATCCTTGCGGTGTGCCCCTCCCTGGCCTGCAAAGGCAGTGGACACCGGCACCCGCCCTCTGGTGTCATTGTGAGAGGATTACGGGAGCTCGCGCACGGACGCTTAACCCGGCCTAGCAGAGCAAGCTGGGGGATTTTCTGTTACCAGGGCCTCCTTTGCTGGCCATGGCAGCAGGACTCCGGCAGTGCACACGGCGTGGCCTTAACTCAGCCATGCTTCTGTCTTTTTTTAATATTTTTTTTTAAATTCAGTCACTCTTGCCAGGGGCTTCAACCCTGAGGCTCCCTTCTCCTCGACTGAAAAACCAGACAGCACGTTAAAAAAGCAGAGACATTACTTTGCCAACAAAGGTCCGTACAGTCAAGGCTATGGTTTTCCCAGTGGTCATGTATGGATGTGAGAGCTGAAACATAAAGAAAGCTGAGCACCGAAGAATTGATGCTTTTGAACTGTGGTATTGGAGAAGACTCTTGAGAGTTCCCTGGACTGCAAGGAGATCCAACCAGTCCATTCCAAAGGAGATCAGTCCTGAATATTCATTGGAAGGACTGATGCTGAAGCTAACACTCCAATACTTTGGCCACCTGATATGAAGAACTGACTCATTGGAAAAGACTCTGATGCTGGGAAAGATTGAAGGCAGGAGGAGAAGGGGACGACAGAGGATGAGATGGTTGATGGCATCACCGACTCAATGGACCCGAGTTTGAGCAAGCTCCGGGAGTTGGTGATGGACAGGGAGGCCTGGCGTGCTGCAGTCCATGGGGTCGCAGAGAGTCGGACACGACTGACAGACTGAACCGAGCTACTGAAGCACCCCACGACATCTGGGTGTACCTGTACCCCTCATCCTCAACTAAAATGTTCATGTTTATTTTCCCCATCTGTCATCTTCTATCACGTGCAACTGAAACCTTGCTCTGAACATTGCCATGTGAACTTCTTGACTGTGAAGACCGACCTAGTCACAGTCTCCATCCACGTTCCTACCAGGGTGCCTGAGCACACATTTAAGACAAGTAAAATGCGCAGCTGGGCTACAAGCAATGGAGCAAACAGAATAAGAAATATAAGCAAGACTCAAGCTGTAGCTAGAGTAAGGCTGCTAAAGGCGCCCGGACAGCAGCAGCGAGAAACACCGTCACAAAGACCGGTTGTTGTTTTGCTGTGCCTGTCAGGCCTCTTGGCCGAAGGCGGTGGTGCCCCCCCAACCCTCTCCTCGGAAAAGGTGACGTGAATCCCAGCCCTGGGGACCCAGGAAGAGCAGAGTGTCAGGAAGCCACTCTGCAGACAGGGGAATGAAGTTCCTACTGGGCCATTGCCAAGGGCCTGGCCCTCTCCTCTCACTGGAGGCCCCTTAAAGCCCGGAAGCCAGGCAAGAGTCTGGGAGGTATTCTTCCGGAGAATCCAGAGACCTGAAGAAGCCAACAGGCCGCTGTGGAGAACAGCCCAGCCCGGCGCTGCCACAGCGAGCGCCACAGGAGGCAGGCCCCAGCCAGGCACAGGGCCAGGGCCCCTCTGATATGCGAGCAGACAAGCAAACTTCACTGGAGACCCCAGAAAAGGCTCTGACCCCCGGAAGCCAAAACCCCAACACGAAAAGCAACCAGAAGCAAGAGGTGACTTCAGGGAAAACTCTCCAACGTCCTCAGAGAGATCACAGGAGACGGCACATCCAGGAAACAAGCACAGGAGGGGCTATAAGACACAGGGAGATGGAGAGAAGCGCTGAGAAATGACGTGAGAAGTGCTCAACAGGAGGGCTACAAGAACGTTTCCAGAAAGAGATGGGAAGCCTAAGGAAACAAGACTGCCAATCCAGAAGGTCCAATAGTTGAATTCTAGAAAGAGGTGAGACAACGGGAAGAAATCAAAGACATCAAGAAAAACACGCAGCACTGAAGATCAGAAGTTTCCACAATAAAGGAGCCCAAGGGCCGGCAAGACGCTAGATGAAGACAGACTCCAAGGCAAGGGCCATCACTGCACTGGGCATTCTGCACTTCACACCGAATCCCGCAGGCTTCAAAGAAGACACGGTCGACCTAAAGGCTCAAGAACCAGAACTGTGAACACTTCAAGCCTGACACTGAGAAGTGGAAAACGGGGCAACCGATGTTCAACCTCTCACTCGACTCCAAGGGCCGAACAACGCACTCCAGATATCCAGGCTCTCAAAAGTTTATTTGCCAGCCAATTCCTTGAGGAAGTGCTCCATCCAAATGAGGGGTGGGGGGAATCAAGAATGAGAAAGACAGGGGTTCCAGGAAAGCAGCGAGGCCTGCAGTGAGGTTCCAGCAGGCAGGAGGCGTGGGCCAGCAGAGCCTGACTAGGTCAAAGACGGCATCCCCTGAAGGAGGTTTAGACCACTGGTGAGCTGGGGGCTGAAGGCTAGCAGCAAGTACACAGAAGACTAAGACAGCAGCCAGAACCACTCACATGAACTCTAGGGAAAACACAGACTCCCCAAGTGCCGTCACGCCATCTGGCACAGCTGTTAGCAGTATGCCAGTAGTCATAAAGACTAGATACCCACCAAGCAGGTGAAAGGGGCACCTACTGTGGGCACTGTCTGTGCAGCAAAGGCAGAGGGGTGAATGAGAACAAGAAACGGTGCACCTCCTGGTAAGCGAAGAGACGATGTGTGGGCCAGGGAGGGAAGAGAGTAAGTGACCAAGTCAGGCACGGATGTGAGAGGTGGCGTCAAAGACAGGTGTCCTGGAACACGAGGCAGCTGAAATGAGGCAGATGAATCTAGAGCCTGTTACACACAGTAAGATCAAGTCAGAAAGAGAGAAATAAATACTTTATATTTACACACACATATATATAGAATCCAGGAAAATGGTTCTAATGAGCCTATTTGCAGGGCAGGAATAGACACAAAGAGGCAGAGAACAGACTTGTGGCACATGGGGGGTGGGAAGGAGTGGGCAGGACAGAGAGGAGCATTGAAATATATACTATATGTTATATAGCTAGTTTGCCAACATTAATTTGCCAAGAAAGGTCTATATAGTCAAAGCTATGGTTTTTCCAGTAGTCATGTATGGATGTGAGAGTTGGACCATAAAGAAAGCTGAAGAACTGATGCTTTTGAACTGTGGTGTTGGAGAAGACTCTTGAGAGTCCATTGGACTGCAAGGAGATCAAACAAGTCAATCCTAAAGAAAAGAAACCTGAATATTCATTGAAAGGACGGATGGTGAAGCTGAAGTTCCAGTCCTCTGGCCACCTGATGTGAAGAGCCGACTCACTGGAAAAGACCCTGATGCTGGGAAGGATGGAAGGTAGGAGGAGAAGGAGACGACAGAGGATGAGACGGTTGGATGGCATCACCGATTCCATGGACATCAGGTCTGAGGAAGCTCCGGGGGATGGTGAAGGACAGGGAATCCTGGCGTGCTGCAGTCCATGGGGTTCGCTAAGAGCTGGACACGACTGAGCCACTGAACAACAGAAACAGCTGGTGGGAAGCTGCTGTGTGACACAGGGAGCCCAGCCCTGAGCTCCGCGACAGCCTAGAGGGGCGAGCGAGGGCACGGGAGGGAGGGGCGAGCGGCAGGGCTACGTGTATGCTCACTTATGACTGATTCGCACTGCTGCTGCTGCACGGCAGAAACCAACAACACTGTGAAGCAATTACCTCCCAAATAAAAATAAATTTAAAGAATGAAAAGACAGGTGTTCTGCAGGGGAGGACACATGATCAGAGGAAGGAAACTGATAGTCTTTCTTTCAAGTCTTTCCAGGTTTATTTGATCTATGAAAAGGTGCATGAAGATATAATCCTGGTTTGAAGTAAAATTAATTTTTAACTTTAAAAACCATGATTGCCAATAAGCAGCATCAAGGGAGAGCGTGAATGGCCCAGGCGCTGCTGCCAGACTGTCAGCAAGACGACCGACAGTGTATCCAGGCAAGTCTGGCTCCTCAAATGGCATCAAGGGCTGCTACCGCGCCTGGCAAACAGCAGCTGACTGCAAACATCACCCCGAAAGTGTCTCTGATATTAAAATACAAAAAGGTAAAAACAAATGAAAATCTTACTTCAGCTCGAAACAGCTTATATAATCAAGTTTTTAAGTGGCATATACATAAAAAAGTTTAGTTCTTTTTTGGTCTTCAAATGTTCAATGTTGTGAGTGCAAAGATACATTAAGGTTCTTTCTATACTTGATCAAAAAGTCTTACAACATGTACCTTGGACTTTTTGCTACCAAAATTCAGCAACTGGACTTGAGCTGTGTGCTCTGCTTCTTCCAGGAGCCAGATTATTTCTTCATAGGAAAAGGAAGAACCTTTCTCTGATCATTAGCTCTGTGAGATGAATGTGTGCTAAATGGGCCACACCAAATATATAAGTACTATAAAGGGTTCTTGGTCATTAACAGTGAATCTATGTGGTCCACTTGTGACTAAACATCACCGAGTCATCTTGGTGGACACTAATCAGGTGAAATCCTGTCCAAGTCAGAGTGCTCACCACCCCTGTGACACCAAGTCAGTGTTGAAACCAGCAGTCTACCAGATTCCCAACCTCTTGAGAGTAGACCATCTCAAATGCCAGCTGCTTGTCCCCTCTGCATAAGCTAGTCCCTTCTAGCACAGCCCACCTGGAAAAACTCCTATTCATCTTCTAAACCCCAGGTTCAGGACAAGGTTCTTTGTGAAGATTTTCCAACAGGCAATCCCTGCCCCCTTTTCCTACTCCACGAAAATGAAAGTGCTTGTTGCTCAGTTGTATCCAACTTTTTATGACCCTATATGAACTGCAGCCCACCAGGCTCAACTGTGCATGGAATTTTCCAGGCCAAGAATACTGGAGTGGGCTGCCATGCCTTCCTCCAGGGGATCTTCCTGACCCAGGGATAGAACCTGGCTCTCCTGCATTACAGGCAGATTCTTTACAGTCTGAGCCAGGAGGGAAGCCCCTTTCCTACTCCATACCTTGTACATACTTCCATTGCCACACTTAGAACACTGTAACCTACGCCTTTACAAGGCAGTCTCCCTATTAGACCACAAACTGCCTGAGGAAAAGAAAAAACAAAGGTCTATGTTCTCCTTACTACGGGTCCTCAGAAACCTTAAGTATGGCACAGTGCCATTTCCAATAAGTTTTTAAAAAATATTTTCTCCCTTGAAGTAGTCATGAGGTGAAAGTCAGACCACCAGAAACCCCAAACAACAAAACCCAAGAAGAAATTCTCCCATCAGGACACTGAGAGGTCAGCCTGGCCCCTTGGAGGGCACCCTGCAACAAGGATCCAGCGGGGTCTCCAGCGCCCAGGAATGAGGGCCAGCGACATCTTAGGAGTGCTTTCCTTCACTCAGGTGACCTCAGCCTGATTCAGTTCAGTTCAGTCGCTCAGTCGCGTCCGACTCTTTGCGACCCCATGAATCGCAGCACAGCAGGCCTCCCTGTTCATTACCATCTCCCGGAGTTTACTCAGACTCACGTCCATCAAGTCCATGACGCCATCCAGCCATCTCATCCTCGGTCGTCCCCTCCTCCTCCCGCCCCCAATCCCTCCCAGCATCAGAGTCTTTTCCAACGAGTCAAAAGCCCCGAAAGGGCGTGACACAGAGCGGAACTAACAGCAGTTACAGGCGTTTCGTCTTTGCTGTTTCCGACGGCTTTCAAATGTTCTTCAAGCCTTGAGAGGGTACACTTAGTTTTCTCCAAACCTAAAACTCTCCTGATAAGCGGGTGGCTGACGTCTCAGATCCGGAGAACTGGGAGTTCAAACAACGGAAGCCATTCTGAACCAAATACCTTCTCAGCTACTTTAGGACTCTCATATAAACCGCACTTCTTGAGCTTAGCGTGGGGGTGCTTCGTGCTCAGAGTCGTCAACCACCACCCTGAGCACCAGACTTCGTCCAACGTCTCATTAGCCCAGGTTGCTCCCAGAAACCCACAGGGAGCTTGTTCTGCAGAAGAGCGCTACCAGCTGCCTCAGACAAAACCCTAACTGTGACGCAGCCCGTCGTAACGGGGCCCCAGAAAGCCACCTGCAGAGGAAGCGCCCGTCCCGTCGTGTCCTGCTGCGGACACCGCCGCAGGTGCCGGCGATCCTGAGGGCAGCCGAGGACACGAACCGAGGGCCTCAAGGGTAAACCGCCCTGTTCCCGAGGATTCCGCTAAGACTCATCTGCATTCCTTCGGACGGTGCTTAGTAAGACACAGAGGCCGGCCTTCCACCGGTTTTACGTGGCGCCAGGACGCCAGGCAAGGGCTGCCCTTCCCGTCCCCTGAGTGGGCCGCGAGGGGAAGCCGGGCCCTGAGCGCTTCACTTTCCAAAGAGACGCCTCGTCAGGACGCCCTTTGGGCACAAGCACCTTCCGGCTCCCCGCACCGCGCGGGCGCCCAGTGGAAACTCCAGAGTCGCGTTTACTGACGGTCGAGGCATTCGCGCCCAGCCTCCCGGGCCTGCAGGTAGCGGGAGCCGGGGCAAACCGGCCAGACACGGCCGGGCCCCGCCGGGCACGTGGCCCTCCCGCCCCGAGCCGCAGTGGCTTGGAGGAGGCCCCGGGCCTCACCTAGCGAAGACTGCGGCCGCCCGCCCACCCTCCCTCCCGTCACGAGCGGGCCCCAGCCCTGGGCTCAAGCGGGCCACGTCCCCGGGGACGGGCGCCCAACTCTATGGTCCGCGTAGGCGCCGCAGGCCCACGTGACCCGCGGCAGCCAATGGAGGCGCGGGCCCGACCACCGAGACGACGGCGGCCCGGGGCTAGAGCAGCCCCGCCGGGCGGCTCGCCATCCCTCCCCGGCCCAGCTCCGGCATTCCCTGCTCGGTGCTGCCGCCATCTTCCTGGAGGAGAGACTCAGATGCGAAAGGTCCCCCCTCCCCGTGGTCGTTCCGAACTCTTACAGCCACCTGCCCTCCCCCGTCCGCCTCTCTCCTCCTCCCTGGTCACTAAGCTCCATCTAAAGAAACTCTCTTCCCCTCATTCTAGTTATCCACAAGGCAAAGTGTTACATTACCTGTTCCTCTCTTATCAGTGCAAGGAAATCAAGCTCATAAGGTAGGAACTGTGGCGAAACAGGGACGAGCCGCCATCTTGGTAAAGGAGAAGAGGCTACGCTTGACCTCCCCCCCACCCCCCAGCCTCTATATGGCCAACCGCCGTGGGAGGGGCACGGCGCCTGCGCAGAGGCGGAACCGGGGGCGCCGAGGCTGCGCCTGCGCACTTGGGAGCTGGCGGGGCGGGGCGGGGAGGAAAGCGTTGGCAAGGAGGCGGGGCTGCGTGATGACTCAATCCGCCCGCGCGCGCGGCGGGGCGGGGCGGGGCGGGGCGCGAGCGCGCGGCGGACGCTGGGCGGGCTGGCAGAGCGGTGGGTTGGTCTCAGTTCTTCGGCGAGGCGGCGGTGAGTATGTCCCCGTGGGGCGCGGCCGCCTTGGAGGCGCGAGCTGGGGGCCGACGCTGCTGGGCCGGCGCCCGCTCCGGGCCGTGGTCCCTCCCGAAGACACGCG
>SJYC01129994.1:0-13547 GCA_006408675.1 Madoqua kirkii | reverse complement strand
GGGTCTGCCCCCCTCTCCGGCCCTCTCCCGCTCCCCGGGCCTCCCCGCTCACCTCTCCCCTAGACTGTGCGAGTCCCCGGCCCTTCACGCCCCCGGGGCCCTGGCGCGGGCGGAGGCGGCGAGGTGTGTTCGCGGGGAAGCCGAGTGGCCCTGGCTAACCCCGGGGGAATTGTGCGGGGCGTGGTCAGCAGTGGGGCCAGGGCGCCGGGCGCTCGCCGGCGGACGTGGTCCGGAAGGGACTGTGCCGGTCGGGCCGACGTGGGCGCTTCCCCCTCCCGCCCGCCCCGGCCGAGAGGAAGCGCGCGGGGCCCCGGCCGCCCCTCCGCGCGGCCGTGGGCAGGACTCGGGGGAGGAGGCCGGTGCAGCGCGGACTCCGGTGGCGGGCGGGAGCGCCGTTGGGGGGAGGGGTCGGTTCTCTTGCAGGCCCGAGGTAGGGCCGACCTGTGGCTCCGTAAGGCCCAAGGACCGCCGGTTGGCTTTCCGCCCAGTTTTCGTCTCCCCCACCTTGTCTGGATCCCCCAGACGTGGACACGGGCCCCTCCACGCTGAGTTGTTACTTCCAGCTGCGGTGGTCCTTGTCTGCCCTGGTCCAGAGCTTTCCTCGAGTCTGGGGCCGCTTGTCTCCAGCGTTCGCTGCCTGATACTGGCTTTGTTGCCCCAGACTCGGCCCGGATTAGACTTTCCCCGAAGGAGGTGTTGGCCCAGTTTCAGCCTCTGCTGCTCCTTGTGGTCGCCATCCTTCGAGGGGCAGGGGCGCTGACCTGCCCAGCATTACTCGTTGCCTGGCATGGTGACCCGCACGTAGCCGACTGTCGGAGCTCTCTCGAACGACGCAGATCTTCACGATACCTCCACACACAGTCAGGGCCCAAAGTAGCCCCCCCCCCCCCTCCCAACCCGCTCCTCTGGAGAAAGGATAGCGATGGTGTGGGGTGGTTCAGGCCCTCTCCTCCCGTTTGTAGTCTGAGGTTCTGTTCTTTCCGGTTTTGATACTTCCCACTCAGATTTTCTTTGCATCGTGCGGCCTCCTAACTCTCAATGAAACTTGGCAGTGATCTTCTCCACATTAACTTTATCATAATTTTTCTTTTTTTCATTTTTCTGTCCAATTTGCATTCTGACAGTTCTTAAACTAGCAGAGTGACCTACGGAAATGGGGATAGCACCCATAGGCACGAAACTCTCTGTGTGGTCTTTAATAAATGTAATTCAGGCCCTTTTTGTACCCAACTCAAAAACAAAAACCGCTGGAAAAGCAAAAGTTGGTTTTGGCTTTTTTTCCAGAGAGAAAGAATGTGAAAAGGCGGAATTGGGATGGAGCCATTGTCGTGGTCTCAGCTGTCTCGTTTTGTGCTAATAGTCACGCTGTCGGTAAAGGAAAGGCATCTGGTTGTGGGGTGCTGCTGTTTGTGGTGAAGTGTGGTGGTGGTGTACTGTCAGACCCAGAGGCTGAATGCTGAGTGTTCCAGGGGCTCTGCGTGAGGGGTTACAGACCCTGAGGTCCTACACCACAGGGCCGTTTGTGCAGCAGGGTAATGGATGGACTACAAGGCTGACGTGTCGGTGAAAGGCGGGTTGCGGTGGTCCGCTGATGCACATAAATGCCACTAAGCAAAGCAAGTCTGTGTTGCCAAGAATCGAGCTTCAGCCATCTCTTCTCTGTCCCCGTTTGCTTTAGAAGAGTTGCCGCCTTCTGTGCGTTGGCCTGCTATTGCTGTCTAGAAGAAGGGAGCCGTGGGCCCAGGAGAGAAGAACTTTAAGCAATTTCTGTTATTTAGAATGAGTACAACCTGAGTGCATAGAGTTTTCCTTTAACTGAATTTCTGAGGTTTGGGCATCTGATTGATCTTCTTCCAAGGTTTGAACTAATCACGGTGCTTGGCGTTTCTTGTGTTGCTGATTGAGACTTTCTCACTGACAGGCAGGCAGTGAAGTTCAGCAGAAGAATGCTGAACTTCTTTTAGCTTTCATCTCAGATAATCAGTCAATAACAAACTGTTGGAAAGTCATAGTACGTCCAAATTATATTTCAAGGGAAAAAATCCTTAGTGTTGTATGAAAGAGACACTTGGTAGAATTAAAAATTAGACAAATATTTTTTAAGAATTCACCTCCTGCCCCAGGTAGTAGTTGTCTGATTTTCCCCATGTGTGTCCATCAAGATGAGTCTTAGTGAGAGGTGACCGGTAGGGATGATGGTCCCCCTTGCCTGTCGGGCAGCCCCAGCCCTGGGCTCACATGTGCTCCAGGTCCAGTGTTACCGGGGTGCTCCCTTGAAGTTGGTCGGAGCACAGGCAGGGGCCCCGAGTTCAGTGAGGGCGGGCGCGCGGAAGCTCCGCAGAGGCCGGCAGCAGCCCTGGGCCCCTCGGGCTGGGCCTGCAGCAGGTGTCACTGACAGCGGGTCTTCCTCTCTGTTCTCAGGCGTTCATTCTTCAGGTGAACTTAAACGCCATTTTATCCAGTCCGTAAAGGAAAAAACCATCACTAGGAAGTCCATCTGGAATTAGACCACGTTTACGTACTAATTTAGGAAAATAAAAGTGAATTACTTTGGCAAGGCCTGTTTTCTTTCTAAACTGGTTCCGACATTTGCTTTGTTTCTAGTCTGCTAAAATGGCATTCCCCTCCCCCTGCCGTTTCCATTTCTTGGTGTTCATCGCTAGTACAGAGTAGGACTTTTTAGAACTCTCTGGTGTTCATAGTCAAGGATGGGAACAGTGGCTGAGGGGATATCTGAGGGTGCTGTGTGGGTTCTGTTTTTGTATGTTTGGAATTTTCCGTAAGTGTTTTGACGACTATGGTGGTAACGGGCATCCCTTCCTAATTAGGGGTTGCAATTTGAAGAATTCAGCATCTACTGTTTAGAGATCTGAAAGGTATTGAGCAGCTTCCTCGCTTAGTGTTTTTATTAGAGTTGGTTGTGAGTTTTATCACCTTGGTCTGCAGCATGCATTCACATATGGTTGTCTCTAATTTGTTGTAACAGCTTGCATTAATAGCTACTTTTGGACCATTTCTGGCTTGTGATTGCTAGCAAGTATTTCATTGAGGATTTGCATTCATATTCTTGAGTGAGATTGACCAGCAGCCAGCCCACTTGCTCACCGTTTCTTCATCTGGGTTTGTTTCTGGAGGTGTGCTCTCTTCGTGAAATAAATTGGAGTGCTTCCTCTTCTTCCGTGGTGGCTTAGGCCAAGGTCATGCTGGCGTTTGTTAAGTTCTGGATGAAACTAACCTCTAATCCTGTCCAGTCGCGGTCCGTTTTTCATTGGTAGACTCTTTATTCTGCTGTTCGGTGATGTTTGTCTAGTAAGGTTCTCAGTTCTTGGTTCAGTCTTGGTCATTTACAGTGTCTAAGAAATCATGCATTTCTTTGCATTTTCAAGTTTGTGGCCGTCTTCATACCTGTGGTCCCTGTGACTTATACTTTCTTTGCAGTAATTTTTTTTTTCCTTAATGGAACTTGTGAGTAATTTGTTTCAGAGAACCAACTTTGGATTTGTGTACTATTCTGTTGGGTTATTTTCCAGTTCTTTATTTTCATCGTAATTCAATAATGAAAATACATAAAACCCGAATCTCATCTGAGTCTCTGAGAGCTTGTGCTGTGTCCCGTTCCTTTTGCGTTTGTCTTCTTTCCGTGGCTTTCTAGATGACTTAGGGCTTTGCTTTTGCTGCCCTCTTTGACCCAAGGGTTATCCAGGAATGTTCTGAATAACCAGGAGTCCTTTTTGTCTCTGTTTTAGCCGAGGGTGACCTGTGAACACTAACAGTAACAGTCCTCGGCCCTGGCTCACACTGTGCTCACTAGCGTCTGTCCAGTCCTGGGAGAAGCTGGTAAGGCCTTCCACCAGAGCTGCGTCTTCATTAAGTTCTCATAGTGTTTTCCTAGTCTTTGTTCTGGGTATTTATCTGATGTCAGTGTTCATGGGTGCAGGTTTCTAATGTTTTATTTGTATAAACTGTTCCTTTTATAAATTCCGCCACTGCTGCTAAGTCGCTTCAGTCGTGTCCGACTCTGTGAGACCCTATAGACGGCAGCCCGCCAGGCTCCCCTGTCCCTGGGATTCTCCAGGCAGGAACACTGGAGTGGGTGCCATTGCCTTCTGCTTGAACGCCGCACTTCCCTCTAGAACCCAGGTCAGGCTCAGTGGGTCAAGCGTCTGCCTACAATGCGGGAGACCCGGGTTCAATCCCTGGGTCGAGAAGATCCCCTGGAGAAGGAGATAGCAACCCACTCCAGTACTCTTGCCTGGAAAATCCCATGGAATGAGAAGCCTGGTAGGCTACAGTCCATGGGGTCGCAAAGAGTCGGACACGACTGAGCGGCATCCCCTTTCCCTGGTCGGTACTAACAGTCTCTCTCCCTGGCCTTTGTGTTTGCACTGGCTTCGTATCTCTTCCTTTGTTTTCAACATCTTTTTTTAAGCTGCTTTTTTTTGAAGCGGGTTTCTTATGTAATGTACCCTGGTTTTCTGGTGTCTCTCCTCGCCACCCCACCCCAACCTGTCTCCTCTTTTAAGGAGATAATTCACATTTAAACTGATGGCTGATACTCTTGAATTTTTCTGTTTCTTTTCCATATTTTTACTGGTTGATCAAGTTGGTCTTTTATCTTTTTTAATTTGAAAGTAAGATTTTTTAAATGGCTGCCTTCCCTTTTCTTCCATTGTCAGTTGCTTATTTCTTTATTATGTAAAGCAAAGTGTCCGCTGCTTCTTCTGCCAGGACCCTCTGAATTACATCTGACTGCGCCCTCCTCCCCCTTAAAGACTTCAGCTCTCCGGCCTTACTGCTGCCCCCAGCTCTTAGGTTTTGCTGCAGAAGTTTCATATTTGAAATTCTGGACCGTGAACGTATCCCCTAGGATGCCCCTTCTGTTCAGGAGGGCTGCATTTCACCCCGGTGATGCCCGGCTGCAGGTGGGCCTCAGCTTGCTCCTCTTGGGGAGTGTTTCTTCTGTTACCCCTGTTTTCTTTTCCTCCATCGGCCCCTCTTACTCACGGGAGGAAGTCTTGCTGCTAACAAGTACATTTCCTCGCTGTTTCCTCTGAGGCTATCCTCTACCCATGATCTATCTCTCTCTCTTGTTTGCCTCGTGCACTAAAGTGTCTTGTATTTGGCCTTCCCTGTCACATTTCAAGTCTCTACTGTGACCTTTCATCAATTCAGCTACCACAGTTTGAGTTTGGAAATCGTGGGTTTTAGGTCCAGAAAGTGTTATTTGGAATACTGTAATTTGAAACTCCAAAACTGGCCACCAGATGCAAGGAGCCGATTCAGTGGAAAAGACGTGATACTGGGAAAGACGGAAGAGGCTGAGGGCAGGAGGGGAAGTGGGCAGCAGGATGAGGTGGTTGGACGGCATCCCCGACTCGGTGGACAGGAGTTTGAGCAGGCTCCGGGAGACGGTGGGAGACGGAGGAGCCCGGCGAGCTGCAGTCCACAGGGTGGCAGAGAGTCGAGTACAGCGTCGTGACTGAACGACAACTTGCGTCTTCACCACACTGCTGCAGTTGTCTTGGTTTGGATCGTTCTCCTCCCTGTTAAGCTCATCCTGGAGGCCGGGAAAGAGGGCGCACTCTCGGGGCCCCGTCTTCTTACCCTGGAGTCCTCACACCCGATCTGTTCCCAGGCCCTTCGACGATTCCTTTCTGGCTCCTCCTTCCGAGGAGCCCTTGTCTCCCGCTGCTCTGGCGGCCCAGCCTCCCTGCTGTCCTGTAGGTCTGTGCTGCTGGTGCTGCCGTGGCTGGACTGTTTGGGGCAGCCTGCGGGGAGCCTTACCTGTCTCCTTGGTCATAGAGGTCCTTCCTGTGTGTGCTCGGTTCCCCCAGCACTCCCCCCACTCTCGGTGATGATCTGCCCTAGGAAGAGGCGCCTTCCAGCCTCTTCCTCCCCTCTGGTTGGCTTTTCAAGGGCACCTGGAAGGGAGAACCCAGGCTCTGCCCTTGTCTTCTATGACATCGTGCCAGGGAATTAGAGTTACAAATTCTGTCTTAACCTCACGTAACCATTTCTTCAGGGCTGGTTGGGACCATTTCCATTCAAAAAGGAAACTTTGTGCAGTATTCAGGAATGAATACATCCATGTGGGGGATATGGAGAGTCAGGAAAGTGAAAGTTGTTTTCTAAGCGCCAGAAAGAGTCAGATATGAAGGCATTCACGTCTCTGGCTTTTTACCAAGGCTGGCCAGCACAGTCCCTGTCTCTCAGCGTTCAAACCCTCGAGCACCTTGGTCCTTTCTCCTTTACTTACAAGCCTCGCTGCTGGCTCTGTGTGCTCCAGGCTCAGAGTCTAGTCTGCGGAGCTCTGGCACCTCCCCAGCAGGCAGCAGACAGACAGACTCCCACAGGAATCTCTTCCATGTGCAAAGCTTTCAGAGAAAGAGAGGAAATACACAATGCCAGAGGTTGTGGGACTTTGTCTTTGTCTTTTCTTCCTACTGCATATCTAGTGCCTAATGTGTAAGCAGTACTAAAACAGGGATTGTTGAGAGCGTAGAACACCTGTGTACAGGTGCATATAAATGGCCGCTTTTGTCAGCTTAACGTTTATACCTAATTTATATGAGAGGTGAAAATTTCATCACTTCTGGGGAAGTGCTGAGTGAAACAGCAGCTGTTGGCACCTCATGTAACTGCATATCAGTTCATACTGTATTAAATATGTGTGTGTGTGAATGTACTTTTTTTTTTTAACAGATTGACGAAACTTCACTAAAGATGTCTAAGGTAAGAGGTCATACTTCATCATGTATCCACGGTATAAGGAGAAAACTGCTTTGCTTTCAAACCTTTTATAGTCAAGATTTACATGATTCATTGTATAGCTAATGTTTGATTCATTAAGACAGTTCTCATTTAACTGTCATCCTAAAAGGTATGCGGTATCTTTCTTCAGATTTTCAATTTGTTTCTAAAAGCATTAATGTGATTCATGTCAATGTATGGCAGAACCAATGCAGTGCTGTGAAATGGAATAAGCATTAAACAAAAAATAAAAATTAAAAAAAAATAAAAGCATTAATGATAATCTGTTTAGCCTACTTAGATTATACCTGGCAGACCATTCAAATAATAATTTTAAAATTGTAATAATTTATCATGATGGAATTGATGGGGTTCTCAGACTTGATAAATGGGCTTATGTCAGCTCTCACAGATTAGCCCAGAGCCCTGAAAGAAGTTGGTTCTAAACGACAAGCTGAGAGAAGCAGAATTTGCTGTTACAGTTGCAAGATTATTGTTTCTCTTTGCCTTTTAAGTCTTTGGGTGTTTGTTACTGCGATACAGAAACATTATAGTAATTTTCATTTTTTATATAAGCATCAGTACGGATCTTTAATAAGCAGAAAAGAAAATAATAACTAACCATAATTCCATTATTCAGAATAACCAGTTGTAACATTTGTGAATATTGTTTTCATATCTGTGTGCATGCACATGTGAATATTTTAATATATCTCAAAGGAAATACCATTCTAAATCTTGCCTTTTACGTTTGATAAGTCTCTATTGCTGTGTCTTGCTTCTGCCCTCAGTGTTAGTGTCCTTGTGGTGTGGTGTCCCCTCGTGACAGGCTGTCGAGGGGCTCTCCGCCCTCTTTCTCCCCGCCTTCTTTCTCTCCGTCTGGGGGGTGGGATTCCCAGCATGGCGCCCCTTGGTGGCCTGCCTCCCCCCCCTGGCTCCACTCTGGGGCACTGGGCCTCTGCAGGAGACAGGGCTGTTTCCTGCTCCTCCTGAAGCTGCTCTTTAGCGGAGTTTCATGGATGAAACCACTGTCAGTTGGGCCTTACTTTGTAAGTTTCTTTCCTTTCACTCTATAGACAGTTTCTCACATCAAGATTGAAATTGAGACGCGTTAACGTATCTTTGGTGTGTTGCTTAACTGCTTAACAGAAATGTTATTTTAGGTCGGCATGTGGGTATGAAATGATATTGGATTAGTTTATTAAATGGTGTTAAGCTTTCTGATAGCAGTGACTTTTTGGAAGTATTGATTTATGTGTATACTTTTTTGATTTGTGAAAACTAATGATATCTATGTTTGTCACGTTTAATAATATATTAAAAGCAACTAATAATTGTTTAATTGTTCTTTTCTTAGCAACAACCAACTCAGTTTATAAATCCAGAAACTCCTGGATATGTTGGATTTGCAAATCTTCCTAATCAAGTTCACCGAAAGTCAGTGAAAAAAGGTTTTGAATTCACACTGATGGTGGTTGGTAAGAGACTCCCTTGTGCCCTTGGGTTGTCGACTCTGTGGGTGCCTCCCTTTCCCACCCTTCGGTGTGACGGTGAGGCCTCCAGAGCCACGGGCCCCTCTGTGGACAGAATCAAACCCCTCGAGAGTTTGGGGGACATTCTCTGGAGGGTCTCCTGGAGCACAGGGGCCGCGCTGCTCTGCCGTTCCCTGGCAGGTGTGCAGGAGCGGGCGTGCTCACTGCGACGGCCTCTGAGGCCCCGCCCCACCCTTGCTGCCTGCTGTCCTCGGCCTTCCTTCCCTCCCCCCCAGGGCAGGGCTTCCCTGGGCAGCCAGTGGGACGTGGCCAGATGGAGGCACGTGACCTAGAGAGGCCGGCCTGTGCCGCGCTTTCTCGGCAGCAGTCCCTCGGGGGACAGTCAGCACCTTAGGGAGAAGCCCACAGGCAGGCACCAGGCTCCCATCTCAGAACCTCCTCGCTCCAGTTAGGCCTGCTGCTGACCACGCTCCTGGCTGACATCACTGTGACCACAGAGACCCTCAAGCCCTAAGGGCCCACCTGAGATACTCCCCACCTTTAAACCCAGAGAGTCCGTGAGGTGATGAATGTGGTTGGTTTAGCCTCCCGAATTTTACAGTAATCTGTTGTACTTTAAAGGTAACATATATTTTAATTAGAACTGTTTGTTTGATACTCATAAAAATAACTCTTTAGTTTTGGGGGCTCAGTTCAGTTCAGTTGCTCAGTCGTGTCCGACTCTGTGACCCCGTGAACCGCAGCACGCCAGGTCTCCCTGTTATCCCCATCTCTCGGAGTTCCCTCAGACTCACGTCCATTGAGTCAGTGATGCCATGCAGCCACCTCCTCCTCTGGCATCCCCTTCTCCTTCTGCCCCAAATCCTTCCCAGCAGCAGGGTCTTTTCCAGTGAGTCAACTCTTTGCATCAGTTCCTCCACACTCACAGTCCAACTCGCACGTCCATATAAAACTACTGGAAAAACCATAGCCTTGACTAGGCAGACCTTAGTTGGCAAAGTAATGGCTCTGCTTTGAATATGCTATCTAGGTTGGTCGTAACTTTTCTTCCAATGAGTAAGCGTCTTCTAATTTCATGGCTGCCGTGATTTGGAGCCCGCAAAAATAAAGTCTGACACTGCCTCCACTGTTTCCCCATCTATTTCCCATGAAGGGATGAGACCCGATGCCATGATCTTCATCTTCTGAATGTTGAGCTTTAAGCCAACTTTTTCATTCTCTTTCACTTTCATCAAGAGGCTTTTTAGCTCCTCTTCACTTTCTGCCATAAGGGTGGTATCATCTGCATATCTGAGGTTATTGATATTTATCCCGGCAATCTTGATTCCAGCTTGTGTTTCTTCCAGCCCAGCGTTTCTCATGATGTACTCTGCATACAAGTGAACTAAGCACGGTGACAATATACAGCCTTGATGTACTCGTTTTCCTATTTGGAACCAGTCTGTTGTTCCATGTCCAGTTCTAACTGTTGCTTCCTGACCTGCATACAGATTTCTCAAGAGGCAGGTCAGGTGGTCTGGTATTCCCATCTCTCTCAGAATTTTCCACAGTTTATTGTGATCCACACAGTCAAAGGCTTCTATTTCTTTGCATTGATTGCTGAAGAAGGCTTTCTTATCTCTTCTTGCTATTCTTTGGAACTCGGCATTCAGATGCTTATATCTTTCCTTTTCTCCTTTGCTTTTCGCCTCTCTTCTTTTCACAGCTATTTGTAAGGTCTCCCCAGACAGCCATTTTGCTTTTTTGCATTTCTTTTCCATAGGGATGGTCTTGATCCCTATCTCCTGTACAATGTCAGTTTTCCATAGTTCATCAGGCACTCTATCAGATCTAGGCCCTTAAATCTATTTCTCACTTCCACTGTATAATCATAAGGGATTTGATTTAGGTCATACCTGAATGGTCTAGTTGTTTTCCCTACTTTCTTCAATTTAAGTCTGAATTTGGTAATAAGGAGTTCATGATCCGAGCCACAGTCAGCTCCTGGTCTTGTTTTTGTTGACTGTATAGAGCTTCTCCATCTTTGGCTGCAAAGAATATAGTCAATCTGATTTCGGTGTTGACCATCTGGTGATGTCCATGTGTAGAGTCTTCTCTTGTGTTGTTGGAAGAGGGTGTTTGCTATGTCCAGTGCATTTTCTTGGCAAAACTCCCATTGGTCTTTGCCCTGCTTCATTCCGTATTCCAAGGCCAAAATTTGCCTGTTACTGCAAGTGTTTCTTGACTTCCTACTTGTGCATTCCAGTCCCCCATAATGAAAAGGACATTTTGGGGGGATGTTAATTCTAAAAGGTCTTGTAGGTCTTCATAGAACTGTTCAGCTTCAGCTTCTTCTGCATTACCAGTTGGAAATTTCAGTTTTTTGTGGTAGATATATTTGGGACAATTCTTACTACGCACATATTTTTAAATGAGTACTTACAGTCCTTTGAAATTGAGTGCTTACCTGAAATTTCTTCGTATTATATCAGATGCATTTTATCATGGATTATGGCATATATATTAGGTTTTAGTGTGTCCATAACAAAGTTAAGTTGATGAACAGTTAATTCTCCTTACTGTATCACATTTTATTACAATCTCGATAACTGCAGAATTCTCCACAAATGCTAAGATGCCACTGAAAATACTTGATGGGGTGGTCATGCATGAATGGGACAAGCAGTTGTTTCCTACGATAAACAATTCACAAATCTGAGATGGAAAAAGAAGTGTGGGACCCTGGGCCCAGATAAGTGAGTAGTGACACGTTTGAGGAGCATAATTACATTGTGACTTGGAAACGAACAGAGATCATTCTGTGGTTTTTGAGATTGCATCCAAGTACTGCATTTTGGACCCTTCTGTTGACCATGATAATGAAGTACTAATTCCAGCTAAAGACTTAGCATATGCTATAATCTGATTATAAGTTTGATCCAAAGGCAAGACAAAAAAGGAAAGAATGTATAGTCAAATTCTAGCATTCTGATATATCAGAGGAAGGTCTTCTGGGGTGGGGTGGTCACCGCTTTGATGATGATGAGTCAGTGAAGTTCAGAATATTTGCTCACTTACCTTGCTTTATTTAAAAAATTAATTTGAAAAATTACATGCCTCTTCACATTGTTTTAAATTGCTTGAGTTTGTAAGTTAAGGTCTGCGGTTATTTAAATTAATTAAATTATCCAATTACAACAGTGCAAATATGTAATTTTTGCCTATTGCAACACTGACATTTAAGAGGCAACTGCTAGATTTCACTTTTGTATGCATCATTCCTTTGAATATCATTACTTTTCCTGGTCTTCCGGATATCATTGACAGTAATATATACAGTAGCATGATTGCAAGTGTCATTGAATTTTATTGTCATCTAGAATCTATTTCTTTATGCAGTTCTGAGTTCTCAATACCTAACCATAATTACTGACAGAATAGATTATTAAGTACATGTCTCCATGTGGAGTGTTCAAAATAACACATTTGAAAAAAATTTTGTCATGATAAATATGTGGAATATGATGAAGGAAAATACAACATATATGTTTGTTAATATGCATATCTTTTACTTTCATTCTATATAACTAGTTCTTGAAATATGAAAGACTGTTATTCATGTGAAGCAGGTATTTAAGTTGGAGTGATGGAGACGATGGCTTTTTAATTTTTCTAATCAGATTATCTTATTTCTCCATCTGCAGCCTACTTGTGTATCCTTCCATTCCTCTGAAGAAATACTTCCCTCTTTTCTAAAGTTAGTGGTAATAATAAAAAGAGTGATGAATGTGCATTATTAAATATTCTCCATTATACATCATCTTTATGATCAGGAGTCTCTTCATTCCTTAGGATCAAAGGGTGACTCACCAAAGAAGGTACATTCCTACTGAACCTTGTGATGGAAAAATCACAAACTATTTTCTAAGAACCTCCATTTACTGCCAAACTCCCCTTGTTACCTGGAAGGGAACCCCATGGAGTCACACTTTAATAGATTTTTCTGAAATAAACTTGAATAACAGAAGAAAATTTAACTGTTAACTGCTACACCAATTTTAAAAAATAACCACAGTAAGTTTAATAAGCTACCATTTGAAAAATTATATCATCCAGTTTGTTTACCAAGGACACTTCTGATAAAGGACTTATATAAAAAATATACAGAGAATTCTTCAAACTCCACAATAAGGAAACAAATAATTCAATTAAAAATGGGCAAAAGACCTGAACAGACACTTCACAAAAGAAGAAATACAAATGTAAGAGCATTTGAAAGGATTTCAACATCATTTGTCATTCAGCTCAGTTCAGTTCAGTTGCTCAGTAGTGTCCCACCCTTTGCGACCCCATGAATCACAGCACGCTAGGCCTCCCTGTCCATCACCATCTCCTGGAGTTCACTCAGACTCTCATCCACCGAGTCAGTGATGCCATCCAGCCATCTCATCCTTGGTTGTCCCCTTCTTCTCCTGCCCCCAATCCCTCCCAGCATCAAAGTCTTTTCTAATGAGTAAACCCTTCGCATGAGGTGGCCAAAGTACTGGACTTTCAGCTTTAGCATCATTCCTTCCAAAGAAATCCCAGGGTTGATCTCCTTCAGAATGAACTGGTTGGATCTCTTTGGAGTCCAAGGGACTCTCAAGAGTCTTCTCCAACACCACAGTTTAGGGAAATGCAAATTAAGACTAAAATGGAAACCATTACCTACCTGTTACAATAACTAAAATCCAAAACAAAAAATCTGACAGTAAGAAATGCCGATGATAATTCAAAGCAACTAGAACTCAAGATGTATTGCTGATGAAAATACATTAATGAAATGTTGCAGCCACTTTAGAAGATGGTTTAACTTTTTTTTTTTAACAAAGCTAAAAGTAATCCTTGCCATCAATTCAAGTTCAGTTCAGTCGCTCAGTTGTATACAACTTGTCATCAGGTGGCCAAAATATTGGAGTTTCAGCTTTAATATCAATCCTTCCAGTGAACACCCAGGACAAATCTCCTAAATCCAAAACAAAAAATCTGACAGTAAGAAATGCCGATGATAATTCAAAGCAACTAGAACTCAAGATGTATTGCTGATGAAAATACATTAATGAAATGTTGCAGCCACTTTAGAAGATGGTTTAACTTTTTTTTTTTAACAAAGCTAAAAGTAATCCTTGCCATCAATTCAAGTTCAGTTCAGTCGCTCAGTTGTATACAACTTGTCATCAGGTGGCCAAAATATTGGAGTTTCAGCTTTAATATCAATCCTTCCAGTGAACACCCAGGACAAATCTCCTTCAGAATGGACTAGTAGGATCTCCTTGCAGTCCCAGG
>SJYC01129993.1:0-14149 GCA_006408675.1 Madoqua kirkii | reverse complement strand
CCCGGAGTTGGTGATGGACAGGGAGGCCTGGCGTGCTGTGATTCATGGGGTTGCAAAGAGTTGGACATGACTGAGTAACTGAACTGAACTGATGATCGTGCAGACTCTGGCTTCTAGTAGGAAGAGAAACGCAGTGCAACCTGTGACATGGTTCCTTTGCTTCATTCAAGTCAGACCCTGACTTGTATTTCCGGCCCTGATGGAATAACTCAGGGGTTGACAGACTTTTTGCAAAGGGTCAGACAGTGAGTATTGCAGGCACTGTGAGCCTCACTGCTTTTCGTGAAGCTGTTTTGTTTACTAGCTCTTTGGCTGGATTTCCCGGAACAGTGTGGTTTGCTGAATCCTGAAATGACTATACCAGAAGGAAAAAATTATATGAAGTGTAAAGTTATCCGAACTTGCTGCCAGCCACCTGCCCTTCCCCAGGGAGGAGTGAACCAGAGCAAATGGTCTTGGCTGAGGAAGACCACAGTTCGGGGGCTGAAGCCCCGGCAGAGTTCTGGAGACAAGGCCGCCTCCCTCTGTGTGTCTGCGGGGGCTCCCTCTCGCCCTGGGGCTCCCTCTCGCCTGGGGCTGCACGGTGGTCCGTGTGTGGGTAGAGGATGGGGAGCTTCCAGGAAGTCCGTTAGGACACAGCCACCAGGAAGGAGCAGAGCAGTGCTGGAGGCTGCCTGGAGAGGCATCAGGAGGCAGCAGAGTTCAGCCCAACCAGGGGCGAGAGCAGGGGAATACTCATGTAAAGGCTGGTCTACACCCTCCCTATCAAAACTTATAAATGAACCTTAAAGGGATCAAGTTTATTTACAAATGATCTAACTGCTTTCCGGGACAAAGCCCATTACTTATTAAAGAAGGACATCCAGGTCTAGACATGTGCAATATAACACACAGTGCTGAGCATCTGGCAAAATGTTGTTGAATCTGCAGACAAGGGAGAAGAAAGTAGCTTGTAACCAGGAGAGAAATCAAGCCGTGGAAGTAGATCCAGAAAAGAGGGAAATGGAACTTGTAATTTTTAAAATATGTACAGCACCCGAGATGAAAAATTTTCTGATGGGCTTAACAGCTTATTAGCTGCAGAGGAAAGGGGATAATGGAAGGCATCCAAAGAACCAGGCAGAATAAATACAAAAGTGCACCAGGACCCAGGCTCAGAAGGTGAAAGCCACAGACATATGGGACAGTCTTACAGGTAGCCAGAGAAAAGAAAAACGGTCCACACAGAGGGTCAGAGGTAAGAAAGGTCACTGACAGCTCCTCGGGGCTGACGTAGACTCTGCAGAAGGACAGTTTGAAGTTCTTAAAAACAGCCGAGTGTTCTGTGTTCACCAAAAATCACCCTTAAAAATGGACGTTGGAAAGAGAAGATAAACACATTTCCTTGTAAGTTAGTGGAAAGAGTTGATGCGTATCAGACTACACCGTAAGAAAGATGACGTTTTCAGGTTGGTGGAGGAAGGGGAGCGCCGGGAATGGCAGATGGGGTTGGTAAGTAAGACGATCTGCTTTTTGTTTCTTTCAGAGATAATCGATTGTGTGAAACGTGCACGAGTCAGATGAGCAGGTGGGCAGGGGGTGGTTAAAGCGTGGGGCTGTGAGCTTCCATGATGGCTAAGGTGACAGAAAATGCTCGAAAGGGAGAAGCTGAGTTAACCGTGCATGCTGTGAACGTCAGAGCGGCCACTGGAAAGATGAAGATCTGGCTGGCAGCCAGTAGGTTTGTTAAAACAGAATGTAAACAAGTATTTAGTCCACAAGAGAGTGGAGAAAGATGAAACCGTAGATGAGACGAGAAGCAGGGTGGCGTCTGGGGCCGTGAGCACGGCCTGGCAGCGCGTGCACGTGGGCGGCGAGCGGGAGGCGGTCCCAGGAGGCCCTTCTGTGCGGAAACCAGCGAGGCGACAAGGAGCGGGGCCTCACCATGCTCGCCCCAGTCCTAAGGAAGCTGAGGTGCTTTCGTTCTGTCAGACAAAGCAGACTCTCAAGTCTGCCCCCGAGTAATCCCAGACGTGAGGAGCATCATATCCTATAACAAGAAAGGGGTCTGTTCAGAGCGGCAGCATCTTAAACATACCTGATGCAGGATCTGAGGGGAGAGATACGAACAAGAGTTTCCAGCACTCCGCACAGTACTGAGGGAGCAAATAGGAAGTCGGTCGTGTAGAATGTTTAAATTATACCATCAAGCTATGGTGCCGCTGCCGGGACTACTGAACAGCTGCAGGGCAGACGTTCTGTGCATGCACGTGGAGCGCTCAGCAGAGACGCTCTCCCCGGAGAATGCCAGGCCAAGCGCTGCCCTGCTACAGGTGGCTGGAGACGCAGACTGACTGCCTCGGGAGTGTAGATGCGCCACCTTCTACGGTGGTTGCGAGCCCTGCGCTGTAGAATGGCTTGTTGCCTCGGTTCCGGCGTGATGGGTGATGCCTGTTCCTCAGCAGGCGCCATGCTGTGCAGCCTGGGGGGAAGCGGGCCCACTCAGAGCCTTCCTCTACCGCACATTGGAACAGTAGCGAAGACCGCCTCCGTGTACACGTGAACTGGCTGAGAAATCAAAAGTCCCACACCAGACGAGCCCCTGAGCCCGAGGTGGGAAAGCGGGCCTTGGCCGGGCACAGCTTGGGCTTTGCTGTGAGCAGGGGAGCTGCCTGGCGGCGGCCTGTGGCGAGCAGCTGGCTGGGGGCCGTGGGAATGCTGCTCCGGCTGTTTCTGCTGGCTGGACTTGACTTCTGTCACCTGTAAGAAAGTGTGAGGTCTGTATTTATGTGGAAATTGTTCCCTAATATATCCGTTGTATTGGAACAAATTGTCAGTTTCAAAGCAAATGTCATATAGCAAGACTGTACTTCCCCAAACAAAGGGGGTTTTATTGCAGGAATGCATGGTTTAACTTGGGAAAGCAGTCACTGGTTCTGAAGGGGAAATGCTTGTAGTTAGCAGCACTCTCACTGATAAAAAGAAGGAAGTAAACTCTCCTTAATTACAAATGACATATTTGTGTTTATTAAAATCATAAGAAAACTACATAGCTACTAGATCAAAATAGCAAGATTGCAGGGTCCCAGTGAGTATGTAAAAATCAGCTTTATTTCTGTACGTTACCAACAAGTAGTTTAAAAACAAAGTTAAAAATGTCAAAGGCAATTACAGTAAAAGATCTTTTTAAAAGACGGTACCATTTACAGTAATATAAGAGGTACATGCTGCTGCTGCTAAGTCGCTTCAGTTGTGTCCAACTCTGTGCGAGCCCACACATGGCAGCCCACCAGCCTCCCCCGTCCCTTGGATTCTCTAGGCAAGAACACTGGAGTGGGTTGCCGTTTCCTCCTCCAGCGTACTGCTTAGGGATAACTTAACAGGACGTGTGCTGGACCTGCACTGACAAGGTGCGAGCGCTGCCGGGAGAAGCAGGGGAAGGCTGAGGCAGGGGGAGCCCTCGCCCCTGCCCCGGCGCGCTGGGCTCTGCGGGTGTCCACCCTCCCCAGAGTCAGTACAGTCCCAGCCAAAACTGCATCAGCCATTGGAAACCAGAATTAACCCTTTGATTCTAAAATGCAGTTGTAAATGCAGAGGGCCCAGGATAAGACAGCAACAGTCTGATTTCCAGCACCCACACAGTGTGTAAGACAGGCGCAGAGGTGCTCAGCTCACGGTGGACAAAGGCCGAGGAGATCTGGCATGGGCACAGGCTAGTCTTCACAACAGTGCTGAGACAGCTGCATGATTGGCAGAAAATGAACTCCAACCTCTGTTCACACTGAGCATCACCTATTCACTCGCGAGTTGTTGATGACCTAGTTGGAAAGCTGTAAAAACGTTGGTGACTTGGGAGTAGCAGATTGCCTAGGACATGAGGAACACTGATCACAGAAGGAAATGATGCATTGAACTCCATTCAAGGTTTGCTTTCCTCAAAAGGCAGTGATAGAAGGTGGGCCGTAGGCCGTGAAAGCGCTTGCAGCGCACCTGACACAGGACTCGCGTCTGGGATATGGGGACCTCCACAGGTTCAGCAAGCAGACTCGTGACCCGGTTACACAGAGAGCCAAAGATGTGCACAGACGCTTCACGGGGGCAAGCAGGTGGCTGGCCAACGCGCGAGGGTGTCATCTGCTCGGTCACAGGGCAGCACCCCTAAAACCACCGCCGGGTGGTCCTGCGCACCCCCCCCCCCCACAGCTGCTGTGCTGGGCAGCGGCGGAGCAGCTGCAGCCGCCTCCCCGCGGGCGCTTTCTCAAAGCGTGGGCTTTCTTCACAGCCGCGCCCTCCCAGGGGGTGTGCCCGAGAGCAGTGATGGCACATTGCAGACTGGGTGAATGCTCGTGCCCGCTTCTCTGGACACACGCAGGCCTCTGCCAGCACCATGCGGCTTGTATCCGCTCGCAGAACGCTGCTCGACAGCGCAGAGAAACAGGCTGCCGGTAGGGGCGGCAGCAACAAGCGGCCTCCGGAGCTGAGCGCCGCTGCGCCAGTGCGTCCTGTGCTTTGCGTTCAGATGTGTGGGTGGCGATGGATTCGCGCTGGCCCACACCTCCTGTGTGTATCTTGTCTGCCCATTGCCAGGCACCTGTTAGGGAAGCTCCCAGCGGAGATGGAGATGTAGTGAGCGTGAAACAGAGCAGGGCTGGGTGCGCTCAGAGATCAGCCCGGGGCAGCCTCGTCTGCTGAGCTAGTGAGCAGGTTGTGGATGTCACCCCAAAGCGATCCCCAGTGAAACAGTCACTTACAGCCTTAAAGCTGAGACTCGTGGTTCGGAGGCGGCCGTCTCTGCTCAGGCGCCTTTGCAGAGCTGCCCTCTGGCCTGGGCCCCTTCCAGCTGGATGACGCAGAGCTGTCGCCACTCCACTGGCGACGGGGCTTCGTTAGCCCCTCACCTCCCCGGCTGGCCTGCGGAGCCCACGGGGGCAGGGGCTCGCCGCTGTGGCCCATCTGCGCCTGGACAGGCACTCGGAGAGGGCTTGGCGCATGCTGGTCAGGGCCCCTGCACCTGGGGCGCTGGAGAGCACGCATTTGGTCTCATTTGGAGAGGTGCAATATGTGATTCTGGGTTTGGCCCTTTAATGTTATTTCTCATCTATGAAAACTGCACTCTACTTAAAGTACAGTCCAAATTACATGGCTGCCAATTTCAGATTCAGTTTTTGTTCTTGATATTCCCAGAGGTAACTTCAAATCAGATGTGTGCTCCTCCCCTGACTGCAGGGCATAACAGAGGGGGTGGAGCTGAGGCGTCCAGGGGCAGTCAGACCAACACAAAGGCGCAAAACAGCCTTAGATGATGGCCTCCAGCGAAGTGGTGGAGTCTGTCTGTTCTTCCTTGGAATATACGTTTCAGTTTCTTGGTATTCTACATCTTCTTTGAAGTTAAGTTTCAAATATTCAGAATACATAGTTGGTGGTTGAAGAGGAATTTTATAAATGTTTTTTGTTAAATTAATTTTACTTGAAGGCTACTTCACGGTACTGAGCAGTTTCTAACTCACTAACTGCTTGAGGGAGCGTGTGCTGCCGGCCGAAGGGTGTGACGCCCGCAGAGTAGCGGGAAGCCGCCTGCCCTGCCTGGGGTGGCCGCCAGCGGGGGTTGTGGGGCTGTGAGTGAAGCAGATCTGGACACACGCAGGCCTCTGCCAGCACCATGCGGCTTGTATCCGCTCGCAGAACGCTGCTCGACAGCGCAGAGAAACAGGCTGCCGGTAGGGGCGGCAGCAACAAGCGGCCTCCGGAGCTGAGCGCCGCTGCGCCAGTGCGTCCTGTGCTTTGCGTTCAGATGTGTGGGTGGCGATGGATTCGCGCTGGCCCACACCTCCTGTGTGTATCTTGTCTGCCCATTGCCAGGCACCTGTTAGGGAAGCTCCCAGCGGAGATGGAGATGTAGTGAGCGTGAAACAGAGCAGGGCTGGGTGCGCTCAGAGATCAGCCCGGGGCAGCCTCGTCTGCTGAGCTAGTGAGCAGGTTGTGGATGTCACCCCAAAGCGATCCCCAGTGAAACAGTCACTTACAGCCTTAAAGCTGAGACTCGTGGTTCGGAGGCGGCCGTCTCTGCTCAGGCGCCTTTGCAGAGCTGCCCTCTGGCCTGGGCCCCTTCCAGCTGGATGACGCAGAGCTGTCGCCACTCCACTGGCGACGGGGCTTCGTTAGCCCCTCACCTCCCCGGCTGGCCTGCGGAGCCCACGGGGGCAGGGGCTCGCCGCTGTGGCCCATCTGCGCCTGGACAGGCACTCGGAGAGGGCTTGGCGCATGCTGGTCAGGGCCCCTGCACCTGGGGCGCTGGAGAGCACGCATTTGGTCTCATTTGGAGAGGTGCAATATGTGATTCTGGGTTTGGCCCTTTAATGTTATTTCTCATCTATGAAAACTGCACTCTACTTAAAGTACAGTCCAAATTACATGGCTGCCAATTTCAGATTCAGTTTTTGTTCTTGATATTCCCAGAGGTAACTTCAAATCAGATGTGTGCTCCTCCCCTGACTGCAGGGCATAACAGAGGGGGTGGAGCTGAGGCGTCCAGGGGCAGTCAGACCAACACAAAGGCGCAAAACAGCCTTAGATGATGGCCTCCAGCGAAGTGGTGGAGTCTGTCTGTTCTTCCTTGGAATATACGTTTCAGTTTCTTGGTATTCTACATCTTCTTTGAAGTTAAGTTTCAAATATTCAGAATACATAGTTGGTGGTTGAAGAGGAATTTTATAAATGTTTTTTGTTAAATTAATTTTACTTGAAGGCTACTTCACGGTACGAGCAGTTTCTAACTCACTAACTGCTTGAGGGAGCGTGTGCTGCCGGCCGCAGGGTGTGACGCCCGCAGAGTAGCGGGAAGCCGCCTGCCCTGCCTGGGGTGGCCGCCAGCGGGGGTTGTGGGGCTGTGAGTGAAGCAGACAGGGGGCGGGCCTGCTCCCGCCTTGCTGGCCAGCTGGTCACCTGACCGGTCACGTGACGGGAGTCTTGGTTGTCCCTCCATCCCCGCCCCGCCCCCACAGCTCGGGAAGCTGGGTGCCTTTGACACTGTTGTATCTGTTCAGCTTTCTGAAATGTGGTAAGTCTAAAGGTTAGCAGAGCCCGTACCTAAAAATCTACTGTGCATTCTGTTTATCAAAAAATAAGGAGCCGCTTCAAGTCCATTCCACGTATTTGGCAAGAGGTCAGAAGGAGTTGGGTTTCCCTCGTACCTCAGTCAGTAGAGAATCTGCCTGCAGTGCAGGAGACTCTGGTTCGATTCCTGTGTCAGGAAGATCCTCTGGAGAAGGAAATGGCCACCCACTCCAGTATTGTTTGGAAATCCCATGGACAGAGGAGCCTGGAAGCCTACAGGCCACGGAGGGGGTCTCAGGGGTCAGATACAACTTAGTGACTAAACCACCACATGGAATTATGGTCCTATGATTCCTCAGATTTCTCTGGATTCCAGCTGAGGCGTTGCTCTGGACAGCAGCCCGAGCGTGCAGGCTAGTGACCTCAGAGCCCCTGTCCCCGTCAGCGGGGCCAGGGTGGTTGTGCCGAATCCCCTGTGGTCACACGGCGTGCAGAGAAGGAGGTTTGTGAGGGGCTTAGTCCAGGGCCTCACGCCAGCACTCAGCAGGCTTGACTGTGTCGCACAGGTAACGTCATGACATCACATTCCTTTTCATTTCAAGGTGAATCGGGGCTCGGAAAATCGACGCTCATCAACAGCCTCTTTCTGACCGACCTCTACCCAGAAAGAGTTATCCCTGGAGCTGCAGGTACAGAGTTCCCACGCTGCGGTGACAGCTCAGTGTGGTTGGGCTGCAGCGCACAGTCACGATCTTGTGCCTTAGCCCTGTTTGTTTTGTGTGACTCTGGACATGGGACCCAGCTGTCGAGTACGGAATGGGGCGCCCCACCTGGCATGCTTGGGTGGCCCGTGGCCCGTCTTTCCCACACTTGATTTCCTTGTCTACAGAGTGTAATAGTTCCTGCCTATATTACATGTTTGATGAGGATCAAGTGAACATGTTTGCTCATGAAAAAACCTGCATACAGAGAGTTTCCGTGGGCATGGGTGTCATCTGACCCCCTTCCCTCGGGTGTATGTGTCCAACACTGACCACTGGGCTTCGTGAGGCTGCTGAGTGGGCTGTGAATCCCTCAGCCTGGGCCCTAGGCCCCGGCAAGAGGGCTGCAGGCAAGAGGGCTGCAGTCCCCGGGCAGTCTTTAAATGATTCATTCATTATTCTTCCTGTCCCAGGAAGAGAAGTTGCAATTTTCAATATTGACTTTTTTTTTTTACCTCATAACAGCCCTTTAATCTCAGCTACAATATTTCTCTTGCTGACCCTGGGATCCTTTTTACACAGGCTTCATGTTACCTTCTAAGAACTGTCCTTAGAGAGAAATAGCTACTTCTGAGTCACTTGTTTAATAATAGGAAAGTAACAAGGTTGCTTCTGTTTTAGAGAAAATCGAAAGAACTGTCCAGATCGAGGCTTCCACTGTGGAGATTGAAGAGCGTGGGGTGAAGCTGCGTCTGACTGTGGTGGACACCCCGGGCTACGGGGACGCCATCAACTGCCGGGACTGGTGCGTCCTCAGGGCCCTCGGTGGCGCGGCTGCACCCCTGCCAAGCGTGTCTCCACGGCTTCAGTCCGTCACGTCACTCACGATCGCTGGGTCTGGGGTAGCTGTGTGTGACAGAATGATAAGGCGATTTAAACCAGTCTCATTATAGCGTTTTTAACGAGGAATTTCCCAAGGAATGAGTATTTTCTCTTAAGAGCATTCTAGTGAGATCTGATATCACAAAGCCAACCAAACAGCAAGCGCCAGCATCAGTAAAGCACCTTGGTTGGCAGCATGGCTAGTGAACAGGATGTCACAGGAGGCTTCCCCCTTTGCACATTCAAGATGAGGTCTCTGAAGAGACTTGCTCCAGACTGCGTGTCTGTAGTTGGCTGCTTATTGGCGACTTTGCGCAATAAGGAAGTGAGGTGGACTGTGAGGGCAGCCTGGGCCGTGCCCCCGGCCTCTCTGGGTTCCAGTCCTGCACACCCGAGGCAGCGGCTTTCCAGCACTGATGGGGAGAGGGCGGGAGGGGCAGGGGGCCTCCCTTCTCTCTCCTCCTCCTGGGGCTCCTCCCTCGCTGCTGCCGCCGCTGACCTGCAGGAGTCCTGCTCCCACTCCCCCGGGCTCCCATCTGTCTCCTGTCACCAGCGCAGGCTCTTTGTAACCTACCGCATCCGAGCTTAGAGGAGAGGATTCTTGGCACGGTTTCCAAAACCCACTGTGTTGCCAAACCTAGGAGTCGGTTTTCCATTTCTATCCTGTGGTTGGGTTGTTAAATCACATCTGCTAGAGGGGCGGGGGCTAGAGAAACGTGTTTGTCTTTGTATCCCGTGATGGTATTTGTGTGTCTCAGCTTTAAAACCATCATCTGCTACATCGACGAGCAGTTCGAGCGGTACCTGCACGACGAGAGCGGCCTGAACAGGCGGCACATCGTGGACAACAGGGTGCACTGCTGCTTCTACTTCATCTCCCCCTTCGGGCACGGGTGAGTGCCTGCCCTGCGCGGCCCCCGGCGCGCCGCTGCGAGAGCCGCGCCTGAGGGACGCCCCTCCTCACGCGTGCCTTTCAGACTGAAGCCGTTGGATGTCGCGTTCATGAAGGCCATCCACAACAAGGTGAACATTGTGCCTGTCATCGCGAAAGCCGACACGCTCACCCTGAAGGAGCGGGAGCGCCTGAAGAAAAGAGTGCGTGCTGGGCTCCCCGGCGGGCCTGGGAGGGGAGAGGAGCGGGCACCGAGCGGGCCTCCCCGGCGGGCCTGGGAGGGGAGAGGAGCGGGCACCGGGCGGGCCTCCCCGGGCGGGCCTGGGAGGGGAGGGGGCACCGAGCAGGCCTCTTGGTGTGGGTGGGGGCGGCCTGGGAGGGGAGGGGCACCGAGCAGGCCTCCCTGGTGCTGGTGCTGCCAGCGTCAGCACGTGTCTGTGTCTCACGGTCGTGTAAGCTTAGGAGGAAATGGATGTGCGCTGTACTTTGAAAGAGTGTTTTCCTCAAACGTAACTGTCTGCCTCTCTCGAGCCTGGGTGTGGGCCTCCCTCGCGCCCTGGCTGGCTCTGGACCATTGCGGTGTTTAGGGTAGCCGTCTTCTGAGCCGTCTTCTGAGGCCTTTGCCCGCTCGCTGGTCCGAGTCTCTTCCAGGCACTTGAACCCTGTTGGTGCGTTTTCCCTGGTTTTAGAGCCTTGCTGCTCTACTGCGTTTTTCACCGACTCAGATGCGCTGCATTTTTAGACGTTGATTGTCGTGTTGTGAGATTTCACCTGGTGTGACGTTTGTGTTTTTGTTTCTCCTGATGTCTTCTGCCAGCCTTCTCCTTTATTGTCTTGAATGCTGCCAGTTTTTTAGAAAACGTGCAGGCCCTTGGAAGAGCACCTGAGAACCTAGGCGCTTTTGTCCCTGACGGTAAACAGTTGAGCAGCTCGTACTTAAGGAGACTTCACCTTGATAGGAGATATATTTCAGACATGCGGTGGAGAGAGCTGTCAGGGTTAGAGGGCTCTGTATCCGTCTCTGATTATGTGTACAGAGCTCGTAGGTCTGGATCTCAGAGTCTGAAATGAAGTGAAATCTTGGGCCTTCCCAGTCCCCTCTTATCTGGCTTCTCTCCTGTTCCTGTCCACATGCTCCTTTCCTCGTCTAAGAGCGGCTGTCCCCAGGCCTCTGTCCGCCCCTCCCTCCCAGTCAAAATGATCCCAGGGTTCTTGTTGTCACCCAGACTGAGCACACACGATTAGTGTTGGTTGACATCACTTTCTTACTTCTCTCTTCCAATTTTGGGTGGCCTAGTTACTAACTTTGCTCTGTCTGCGTCCCCAGCGTAAGCCTTGTCTTGCCAGGCAGGGGACAGAGCAGCTTCTGGCTCCCTGCTCAGCTTCTCCATCTCAGCAGGGAGGGAGTGAGCAGTCCTGAGCAGACCGAGGTCAGCTTGCTAGGGCCAGGGTGCAGGGAGGGCCTTTTCATAGACCGTGACTTAGTGTGGACAGTGAGTTCGTCCGAGATCTTTGGCCACGCAAGGCCCTAGTCACATTGAGGAGGAACAAGTTTGGGAGCAGGTTGAAGCAGAGCCGCTTTCTGCTGCCTTGGCCTGTGTTTTCTCTTCCATCGAGAGCCCGGATTCTAGCGTGAGGGTAAGCAGAGGGCCAGCCTGCCCCAGGCCTGGTGGAGTGCCCAGCACGTGCGGGGGCTTGGGGGCTGGGTTTCTGGTAGACTGATGGGTGAAGGCATGCTAGCTGCCTCTCCAGCCCAGTTTTTCCCTCTAGGCAACTCTGCCACTTGGTTCAGCACTCTTGGTCTGTTAGATGAAATCGAGACCTTCGATCCCTTCCTGACACTGGGGAGCTGTCCCCTTGTCAGCCCAGGTCACGCTCAGCCCTGCCTCCCAGCCCTCCTGGACTCCCTGTCGCCCTCTGGCCACTGGAAGGAGTCCCCCTGGCCCCTCCCGGCCCTGCCGGGCGGCCCCTTGCCGGGCTGCTTGCGTGCGGCGCCCTCTGCGGCTGCTCGGGGACGGCCGCCAGCCCGCGGCCTTGGCGGGGCCGGGTCGCATTCCTGTCGCTGTTCTGGCCGGAGGGCCCCTCGGAGTGCGCGCCCCGCTTCCGAGGGGCCTGTGAGATCGTTTGAAGATGTTCTGATCAGCAGGATTCCTTGCTGACGTCTGGACGGCTGCAGCATGCTTCTCATGCGGGGCGTTACACGCCACTGAAGCAGGACGCAGTTTGCTGCAGTTGCTCCTGGTTTGGTCATTCTTTCAGATTCTGGATGAGATTGAGGAACACAACATCAAGATCTACCACTTACCCGACGCAGAGTCTGACGAAGACGAAGATTTCAAAGAGCAGACTAGGCTTCTCAAGGTAGGTGCTGTGTCTCCAGACGCTCGAGGCCAGTCGCTCTTATTTCCCGTGCTGGTTGCTGTTTGGTCACTGAGTCGCGTCTGACTCTTTTGTGACCCCTCGAACTGTACCCCACGGGGCTCCTCAGTTCCTGGGGTTTCCCAGACAAGAATACTGGAGTGGGTTGCCGCTTCCTCCTCCAGGGATCTTCCTGACCCCGGGGTTGAACCCAGGTCTCCTGCACTGAGGGGCGGATTCTTTACCTCCAGCGCTACCCGGGCAGCCCCGCTTCCTGCAGCCGGCGCACTTAGCGTGGAAGGAGCCCGCGGAGGGCCGGGGCTCTGGAGGCTGACCTCGGGGCCTGCCCGGGCATGACCAGCCTCTGGCTCTCGGCATGCTCCGGCTCAGCTGGCACCTGAGCCTTAGAAGCCTTCCTGAGGGTTGAGCTCCGCACACCTGTCCCCGAGGAGACAGCCGCCACTTGCAAGCGGCAGGCGTGCCTTCGGCTTTGCAGTGAGCCCCGCGGTCGGCGGCAGTGTGCACAGTCTCTGCTCACGTCCCTGTGTTTGCAGCGACAGTTGGGGCTCCTGTGTGGAGCCAGTCTGCCCCGCGTGTCTCCCTCTAGGCCAGCATCCCCTTCTCCGTGGGGCTCCTGTGTGGAGCCAGTCTGCCCCGCGTGTCTCCCTCTAGGCCAGCATCCCCTTCTCCGTGGTTGGGTCCAATCAGCTGATAGAAGCCAAAGGCAAGAAGGTCAGAGGCCGCCTCTACCCGTGGGGCGTCGTGGAGGTGGAGAACCCGGAGCACAACGACTTTCTGAAGCTGAGGACCATGCTCATGTGAGTGCTGCCTGCCCCCCGGGGCAGCGCCGGGCCTGGAGAGCGGGGCTCCCTGCGCCTGCAGCGGGCGGGCCGGCTCGGTGCGGAGGCCCGCCTGCCCTGGCTGCCGCAGATGGGCCTCTGCTGTCGGGCGCTGCGCTCCTCCTCGGGCTCAGACGCCCTGATGGTTCTCTCCGTGGGCAGCGGTGGCGGGCTCCCTCTGGTGTAAGAGCTGAGCTTGCGGAGCCACGGGCACCTGGACTGTGAGTTCCCATGAGCCCCTTCAGGAGTGTGCTCGGCTACAGGCAGCGCTCACCCCGGTGGCCCTCCCTCTGACCGTGGGCGGTGGTCTCCTGTGGGAGGTGCCCCAGGGTCTCGCTCCTGGCGTGTGCTGCGTGTGCGTGACCAGGGGCCCCCCGCGAGTGGCAGGCGCATGTCGCCCACCCCCGGTACATCTCTTGTCTTGCAGCACTCACATGCAGGATCTCCAGGAGGTGACCCAGGACCTGCACTATGAGAACTTCCGGTCCGAGAGGCTCAAGAGAGGCGGCAGGTCATTGCCCAAGCTGTGCCGTCCCCTCTGCTCCTGTGCCCAGCTCAGCTGGCCACCAGCATCACTGTTTGGTGTCCTGCCCAGAACTATCCCCACATACTTGTTGCTAGTTTAACCGCTCGTGGGGCCGGGTGTGTTTCTGATCTGTTCTGCCTGTTGAAAGGCGTCTCTGATCATTCATGGCAAGAACAGTTCTAGTAGAAAGGCCACAGACTTGGGTTGGGTCCTTTTCGATACAAGGTCCTTTGTACCGACGTATGAGGTACACTTTGGAGATTACTTTAAGGTGCTGTTAATTAGCGGACCAGACATTAAGAAGGGATTTAGAGGCAGTGAGAGCATGTTGTCCGCGGACCGTCAGGCCGTGGTGCCATGCGGCGGCCATGCGGAGCTGCGTCTGCAGGCTCAGAGGCTTGCACGCCCGCTTCTCCGCCTGGACACTTAGAGTGTGTTCCTTTTACAGTGTGACGGCTGTAGTCTTTGTTCAGAACTTATCTTAGAAACCTACTCTTCAGATAAAATCTGCTGTTTTTTGAGTAAAGTTGAAAGTGTTCACCCTGTCTCTTATACACATCTAGATGTGTATAAGAGACAGCTTTACCTCCAGCGCTACCCGGGCAGCCCCGCTTCCTGCAGCCGGCGCACTTAGCGTGGAAGGAGCCCGCGGAGGGCCGGGGCTCTGGAGGCTGACCTCGGGGCCTGCCCGGGCATGACCAGCCTCTGGCTCTCGGCATGCTCCGGCTCAGCTGGCACCTGAGCCTTAGAAGCCTTCCTGAGGGTTGAGCTCCGCACACCTGTCCCCGAGGAGACAGCCGCCACTTGCAAGCGGCAGGCGTGCCTTCGGCTTTGCAGTGAGCCCCGCGGTCGGCGGCAGTGTGCACAGTCTCTGCTCACGTCCCTGTGTTTGCAGCGACAGTTGGGGCTCCTGTGTGGA
>SJYC01129990.1:28-17083 GCA_006408675.1 Madoqua kirkii | reverse complement strand
TGACAACGAGGTTATTGCGAGGGTGGGCAGGGCAGTGAAGGCAACAGCAGAGGCATGGGGTCTCCGTGGCGTGTGCCAAGCTTCCGTCAGGGCAGGGGCTCCCCGAGGCGTGTGCCACGCTGCCGCCCAGGGCGGGGGCTCCCTGAGGCGTGTGCCACGCTGCAGTCTGGCGCCCGGTCTAGAGGCTCCTCCGAACCCCCAGTGACGCCCCTGCAGCCTGGAGATGCAGCTGAGAGACCAGGGCTTTCAGGGCCGGCACAGGCGGCCCCAGCATCTCCATCCACCTTCCTTGCATTGTCCCCTCCGTGTCGGCAGGATGGGGACCTATGACCCAAGTTGTGCACACCCACCTAGCTTTGCTGGAAGGCCCTGGGCTGTGCACACAGCATGTGGGCAGCACCTGGACCTCTGGGCCAGGGGTGGGAGAGGGTGGCTGTGGGCCGCCGCACTCCAGGGGTCCCCTTTGGATGGCGCTGCTCAGCCTGCACACCCAGGCGTCATGGGTCCCGGGGCTGCTGCTGGCTGGCATCTGTGCTCCACCTGCTCGTGTATGAGGAGAGATATTTTTTCTAAACTGTTTAGAGGTAGTTTAAGACTTGTAGAGGTGTAAAATCAGTGCTGAGAATTCCGGTCTACCCAGTAATTTTCTTATGTTGTTTTAAAATCGAAGTAACTGAAGATGATTGGGGTTTTCTGTTTGTTTCAGCACACTCCTTCTCAGTTGCTGAGGAATGGGGGAGCTGGAAGGAACATACAGAGTCCTGCAGACCCCGGGGGCACGCCTGGGCACTGCGACCCCCGCGGGCGTCAGCACGCTGGAGCCGGGTCAGGGACCCCCAGCGGGGGCAGGGCGGCCAGCGGCCCGGACGCACCTCCGCGTGCAGCTGCTGGACGACTCCGTTGAGCTGTTTGACGTCGAGGTAAGAAGTCTGGGGGCCTATGCCTCATGCTGGCTGAAAGTCAGGGGCCGAATTCCCTGTTGCTGGTAGACTTTATCAAGTTACCTCAAGTAGCTGGGTAACAAAATGCTTGGAAACAGTGAGCCTGGACAGGGACTTCTTCTGACTTTCCTTTAAGCTTCTGATGCAACGTGGGCGTTCTGGAGGCTGCTGAGTGCAGTGCGGTGCGGGCAGGAACCAGCTTGCCCGCTCCCGAGTCTTGGTGGCCAGGCGGCTGGGTGAGAGGTGCCCCTCAGCATCGCCGCGTGTCCACTTTTTTGTCTGCATGTGGGGGCGACTCCGGGCCGTGCTTCTCAGGGTGGCTGGGTGAGGGCTGAGCCCTCGCTTGTGAGGAGCCGGGCACAGACCTTGTTTTTCTAGGTCAGCAATGAAAACACTTTTACTTTGAAAATTCCCTGTAGTGGCTTGCGCTGATAATATTGACAAAAACAATTGAATATAGCAAACATTTGAAAAGATTTTTTTCTGATTTTCTGAATAGCATTGGAATGAATGGTCTTTTCAAAAATTGCTCATTTTCATAAGTGTGTGTGTGCGCTTAGTCACTGAGTTCTGTCTGACTCTGCAACCCCATGGACTGTAGCCCACCAGGCTCCCCTGTCCATGGGATTCTCCAGGCAAGAATACTGGAGGGGATGGCCATGCCCTCCTCCAGGGGATCTTTCCGACCCAGGGGTCAAACCCAGGTCTCCCACATTGCAGGCAGACTCTTTACTGTCTGGGTCACCAGGGAAGGCCGTGAATACTGGAATGGACAGCCTATCCCTTCCCCAGGGGATCTTCCAGGAATCGAGCTGGGGTCTCCTGCATTGCAGGTAGATTCCCAGCTGAGCTACCAGGGAATGCAGAAATAAATTATTTTTTCTAATATTTTTTATTAGTGTAAAGTAATTCCTTTGACTGCGTTCCCCTGCTCTTAATGTGACAAAGTAGAGCGAGAATGAACTCTACCTTGAGCAGAGGCTGGCTTGTGCTTGGGGGGAGGTCGAGCGCCGCACAGAAGGCATGCAGGCGTGAGGGGCTGGAGGAAGCTGGCGCCTGCCTGCAGAAAGTGCCGTGAGAGCAGAGGCGAGGCAGGAGCTGAGCGCGAGGAGGGGAGGTGCCCCCCCAGCTCGGAGCCCAGGGCCTGCCGGCCGCTCTTGCTCGCATGTTCTGTGGCGGGTATCCGGTGCCTGGGTGCCCAGTGTCTGGACCCTGCAGGTTCTTAGGTCTCACCTGAGGAAGAAAGCAAGTATCACTTAATCGGGCAGGTAACTGAAACTGGCGGGACCTGCCCGTCCGCCTTCAGCGACACTCCTGTGGCAGGAGGCCGCCTTTGCAGGACGGGGAGTCTGGAGAAGGCACCTTTGTGCCCCGGGGAGCGGGCGGCTCTCCGCTCCGTCTCACCTTCTCACCGTCCTCCAATGAGTCACCTGGAGGAACCGGTTAAAGTCTGGGAATTGGCTGGACTCCCGGGTCATTCCAGCCCAATGTCTGGAAGGATCTCTACCATGAAGCTGCCCCATGGTGAACACACTCGCTGTGGTCCAGCTTCAGGGGGGCTCCGGGCGCTCAGTGGTGAGAAGCCTGCCTGCCAGTGCGGGAGACGCAGGTTCGACCCCGGGTCAGGGAGGTCCCCCGGGGAAGGGCATGGCCACCCCCTCCAGCATTCTTGCCTGGAGAATCCCATGGACAGAGGGGTCTGGTGAGCAACAGTCTGTGAGGTCACAGAGTCAGACACAGCTGAAGCTACTTGGCATACATGCAGGCCTAGAAGAGCTTTAGATTTTTTGGAAGAAAGGAAAGAAGGAAGGAAAAAGAGAAAAGAGAATTTCGCATTATTTAGGGTTTACTTTTGCAGCATCATTTTTGGTCCTAGTTAATAGTCCTTATCAACTAAACCTAAGCTCAAAAAAGAAAAGCAGGCATTTATTGCTGAGTCACAAATAAGATGTAATTCTTCTCTGGGAAATTCACTTGTAAATCAGAGACTCGATTGTATAAAGGTTCAGAATATATTGAACTTGTCAAAGTTTTAGTAAATTGAAATTGCTGTTTCCTTTAATCAGGTAGAACCATCATGTTTGGTATTTTGAGATATTTGGCGGAGTCCAGAAATTAAGAGTCACATTGCTGTTGCGCATCATGAGTTGGATAGGGCACCTTTTAAGTTGCGCCTGTGGTGCCTCAAGTCTACCTTTCAGGAGAAGCTAAAGCTCAACCTGTATTTTTGAAACTGAGTTGTATTGTTAGTGCCCTATTCTCCACAACTGTGTCAGTGAGCTTCGCTGAGTAACAGACTGCCCCCAGACTCGATAACCTGCGTGAGCCTTTAATGCGTCCTGCACGTCTGAGCGCCGGCTGGAGGGTCTTCTGGCTCAGCCTGGCCAAGAGGCTAGCACGACCTCACCCCTGAGTCCAGGCCCAGCCGGAAGCCGTCTACATGTGGCCCTCACCCTCCAGCGAGCTGGCGTGGCGTGGGGATGGGCGTGTGCTCGGGGTGGGAGCCGGGAGGTCCCGGCTGGGGTTCACCCCTGCAGCTTCCGCTGCGTCCCCTGCTCAAGCAGGCCATCGGCCAGCCAGGCTCTGGGGCGGAGAGGTGTGCGGAGTGGGGAGCCCTCGTGAGGCTTTCCCAGCAGCTTTGCCAGCGGCCAGGACCGCGGGCTCCGTGAAGAAAGTGTCCCCGAGCTCTGGTGGTGGTGTCTTGGCTGCTGACACACCTCTCGGCTGCTTGGAAAGGGCTGCAGAGAAGGTGTGCCCACCTGCCCTCTTCCCCCATGGGTCCAGGATGCAGGGTCGAGGCTGGCTTCCACCCGGGCCCCCTCCCTGCCCCCCATCACCGCCCCTTGTGCCCCCGCTGGCACCACCTCCTTGCCCAGCAGGCTGGCCCTGAGAGGTGCGCTGTGGCCCGCTGGTTGCTCCGCGCTGGGGGCTGGTGTGGACGCGGGTGCCTGGCGGCAGGTCCCTGGCCAGTGGCCTCTCTCGGTAGCTCAGTGGTCTCGTGGGCCTGGAGCCAGGCTCTGGTGCTGAAGGCAGGTCAGGGCAGCGAGGCTGCGTCCACATGGGGCCCAGGGCCAGGCGGGGCGCAGACGAGCCAGGCAGAGAGTGTGCCCCCTCCTGGGGGCCTTTGTTTCTCTCCGTGCGGCAGTGTCCTCGGGCCTTAGGGACTTGCTTGCAGCTTCGGGGGTTGCTCTCTGGCCACCCACGCCTACCCCGCACGCTGGTCTGGTTTACTTCCCACTGAGTGTCCCGCGGGCGTGTCTGTGGGCCCGCAGGGCTGATGTGCTGACCTTCCCTCCTGGTGCAGTGGTGGCGCAGCGGGGCAAGGCCCACGGGGACGCCGAAGGTTCCTCTCAGGGGCCCAGGATGCTGTTAGCAGTTTGGTTGCTTTTGAAGCGTCGTCTCTGCCTCTGTGAGAAGCCCCCCGGGCTGAGTCTCACGGGCAGCCCCCGCCCTGCTCCCTGCCCCGCAGGCCGCAGCTTGTCCCCTCCCCCTGGGAGGCTCCGCCCACCACCCACGGCCCAGCTGTAGGAAACCGAGGCTTTACAACGGCGGGCGGAGCAAGACGCCAGCGGCCAGAGGGCCCCACCGGCGGCGTCTGGCTGAGTCTCTCCCCCCACAGGCGCCACAGGCGGAGCGTGAGTCCACCAGCAGAAGGGAGACAGCACTGCCCTCCGCGCCCCCCAGAGGGAGCCCTAACACACCACGCGCGGGGAGCAGCCAGCCACGGAGGGCCTCGCACAGGCCCTCAGAAGCAGCCCACGGCGCTCACGTCTGCGGGACAGGTCGCCGTCCCGGACGCTCAGAGGCAGGGCCGAGGGCGGAGCACTGGCGGGGAGGCGGTGGCAGCTGCGGGGCGCGGGGTCCCCGAGAGGACGGGACGCGGGGAGCTGACCGCGGAGGCGCTGTGCGCGGAGGCGCTGTGCGCGGAGGCGCGCCGTGTGCGCTCTACGCGGGCGGCCATGTGGCTGTGGGGGTCACACCTCAGTGAAGCTGCTCGGCACGTGCAACGCTGCTCTGGAGACAGCGGGCCAGCTTCGCAGAGGCTGACTGTGGGGCGCCCGGCGGCGGCATGGGGTCCAGGGACATGCAGGGGGCCGCTGCCCCGTGCGTGCCGTCGCGCCTCCTCGCGTGCCCGCGGGGCACATTTGCTGTGCAAACACGTGCAAGTCCCGCCTGAGGAGCCCTGCGTCGCCTGGCGGCTGTGTCCGCTGCGCAGCCCCGAGAGCAGGCAGCGTGTCTGCCTTCCCTGTGGCCCCTTGACTTTTCTTCCCGTTTCCCTGCTCGCACCTTGCCTACCGCAGCTTCGGCGAACCGTGTGAGCGCGGGACGGCACCGACAGGCCCGCTTTCTGCTCCGCCATCAGCGGGGCCGTCCCTCGGGGCTGCGGCGGGCACTGTGCTGTCTACAGCCGTGCGCACATTGGGGGCACGTGTGTCCATGTGTCTGGGCCGACGTCCGTGCGTGAGCGCTCAGGGGCCCACTGCCTTCCAGGGGGCTCCCCGTCTCCCACCAGCGAGGCCTCCAGTTTCTCCAGGTTCTCACCTGCACTGAGTGTTACCTGACTTTTTGAGTCTAGCTGTCCTGATGGGTTTGAAGTGGTGTTTCATTGTGGTTTCAGCTAAAATTTTTAAAATTCTTAATGGCTTAAGAAAGGAAGGCTTTGAGCCCCAAATATGAGAACTGTGCCATTAAAAAGTCCCCTTTTGGGGTGGCTCCTTGGATTGACGGTGAGTCATCGTGAAGCTCAGCGTCTTGCTGAGCCCGTGACCTCACGTGGAGTGAGCGGCTCTACACCCCAGAGTGGTGAGGACCGCGGGAGAAGCAGGCCAGAGACAGGGCCGCAGGCCTGGGCGCTGAGGCTGGCAGACAGCGGGGGCTGCCTTGTGCGATATCTGGAAATACTGCAGTTCCATTGAGCATGGTCACGCAAATCCCGTGGGCGGAGGAGCCTGGCGGGCTGCAGTCCACGGGGTCGCTGGGAGTCAGATACGACTGAACGACTTCACTTTCACTTTTCATTTTCATGCATTGGACAAGGAAATGGCAACCCACTCCAGTGTTCTTGCCTGGAGCATCCCAGGGACAGCGGAGCCTGATGGGCTGCCGTCTATGGGGTCGCAGAGTTGGACACGACTGAAGCGACTCAGCAGCAGCAGCAGCAGCAGCAGGACCGTTTACTGACACTGTATTTTTACCTCATGTGTCATTATAAGTGATAGCTGCCAGTATCTGTGAGTAGCTTCACACATGCCGCTCACTTGTGCAACAAACAAGTTTATTACGGTCAGGTAAGATGATGGAGCAAGATGTACTTTATGGTTTTTACTGGTTACTAGTTTAAACACCTCTGTCTCATGCAGAAGGGCAGGCAGAGGAGGCAGAAGTCTGTCTGGCGGATGCCGGGTGGAGCTTCAGCTGTGACTTATTTTAAGCAGTTTCGGGCATTTATCGATAGCATTCTTAGCCCCCTGTCGGTCAGCGGCCAGGTTTTTGATCTAGCACAGCCGTGATTTGTTTTCAGTTAATTAACTGAATTCCATGGGTTTTAAATTAGTGATCTGGCCTCAGCTCCGGAAAGTCTTTGTTCGATTTATGCGACAAGCTGGCTGGAGGCCGTGCCAGCCCCCTGGCCGTGCACACAGAGGCGGGCAGTGGACAGTGTCCAGCTCCCTGCCCTGTCGGCGGGCGCCTTGCAGGGCCTCCCCTGGGCCGTGGGTGCAGTATCGGGTAGGGGCACAGGGCGGGCACAGAGCAGGCCAGTCAGGGACTGAGGCCAGCTGCCGCCTCTCTGTTGCCTGATCTGTGGGCATAGTGCTACCTGAGGACTGAAAGAACCGTCCGGGGCACGGTTGGGCAGGGGCACCTCTTCCCGGAGTGAGTGCCTGCCTCTGCAGCCAGCTGGGGGTGGGGACCCAGGGAACACAAAGCTTGCTCATGTTCCCCATTTCCTAACATACTCAGAATTTCCAGAATGGGCTTCCTTTTCTGTAAAGTGCAAAAGCTTTGGCTTGAATATGGGACAAGTAGGAGGACAGACGCTGGTCATGAAGTCCCATTCTGCAAGACTTGAAGTTGCTCTTCCACTAAAAACTTAATGTTTTCTTTCTGGCCAGGAAGACATAGCCAGAATTCCAGAAAGTATCACAGCCAGATGTCTGTCACCGCTCCCGCACGAGCACCCTAAATATGGCAGAGAAACCGCCTCGGAACTTATTTTGGTCTGATCTCAGGAGAAGCCAGTAATTCAGCTTCTGAGGTGGGGATAGTGCAGGCTTCGCCCAGAGCCCTGTGTCTCCAGCCCACGCAGCCTCTGCGTGGTCCTGCCAGCTCTGGAAACCTGTCATTTGGTTTTAGAAAGCTGGTCTCCGTTTTCGACCCTGAAGCCCAGGAATGTGGCAGGATGAGATGGGCCAGGGGTGTGGACGTTTCCGCAGCTGTGGCATCGAAGAGTCAACACACATGCACACACATGCCTGCACACACGCACACCTGCACTCACACACGCCTACATGTGTGTGCACACCTGCACACGCGCACCTGCATTCGTGCACGCCTACACGTATGCACACACCTGCACACACACACACACTCCTGCACTCGCGTACACCTGCACACACGCGCACGCCTGCGGGTTGGCACGTACACTCTGTTAGATGAGCCAGCGAGGATGACCAATGACAAAGGGAAGAGAATCTGGAAGCGGCACCCAGGGAAACCCGTCCCCGCGTTGCACTGTGGGAAACAGCCACTGTCTCAGGGTCTCAGCAGAGGGTCCTAGGAAGGACATGTGCCGGGGGGTGGTCTGCACCTGGAAGCTGTCCCCTGAGGACCTGAGACGCCCAGTGGGCCTGTGTCCTTGGCCGCCCTTGCTGGAGTTGGGTGGCAGAGGTGGAGTGGACGCCCGGTGGGGCGTCTGGCCCGTGATCCCCTGCCCCAGCTTCGTACACTGCCCCCAGAACTCTTGCTCTCCCCACGTGGCACTCTCATTTCTGACCAGGAGGAGTCCGATGCCCTCCGTTCGGGGGATCCCAGGAGAGCTGAGCTGATGCTGTTCCAGATTGCTCTCCAGGTGGTCGGTCTGTTCAGCCTCCACCCTGCCCTCCCCAGCTGCCCGCAGGGAGGCCCTGCCCGTGTGGGGTGGGTGCCCCGGCTGCCTGGGCCTCTGCGGGGTCACCTGGCCTGCAGCTTGTCCCCCCCGCAGTTCCCTTTCCCTAAGGGAGGCGAGCTGCCTTCTTTCTCTCTAAGGATGCCGGGTAGGGCAGCTTGGGACCAAGAGGTAGGTCTCAGCCTGGGTGGCTCGAGGCAGCGTGTGTTCCGAGTGTGGGCGCAGCTCTGCTCAGGGCCCGTCCTGACGTGTGGGTGCCTGTCTGCGCCGCGGGGCCCGCGTGGACCGGCTGGGGTCTCCCCGCAGGCCTCTGCTCAGCCACCCAGCACCCCCCCCTGCCTCCGTCTGAGCTAGAGCCTGCCCTGCTTGTGGGAACACTGTCTGGATGTAGAGGCAGGGCTGCTGCGGAAATTCCTGTGTGCTTTGCACACACGCGTGCAGGTGTGCAGGTGCCCCCAGCGTGGCCGCGGCGACTGAGGGACGTGCCCGTCTCCGCCCTGCCAGGTCCGTGCATGCTCTGCTTCTTGGATTTTCTAGGTCACACTGGGCCCATGACTCCTGCTCTGTCTTAAGGGACCTCACTGAGTCACTGGTTCCTTTCAGTTGCAGGAAGTTGCCGAGGTTCTCCAGAAAAATGAGTGCAGGTGCCAGCTGTCGTGCCCTCTCACAGAGCACATGCTGGGTCTCTGCTTGTACGGTGTTTACAGCTTGTGGTTTTCGAGTTCATTTCACTGTTTCCCTACCAGCGTGTCCCCCAGGATTAACCTTGAACCCCAGCCTCGCCCCAGTGAAGCACTCACAGCTGGCACCTCGGAGACCAGCCAGGATGGCATGAGGGGGCTCCTGACGCTGCCCGTTTGGGTCACAGCCGACACCAAGTTCGTGCAAGTCGTGTGTGTTCGTTGTAGAACAATAAAGGATGTTGGAAGGCCCACGGCCAAGGGTCGCCCCGGGCGGGGGCAGCCATGCACAATGTCTGGGTGTCCCCCAGCCTCTTCCCCTGCCTTAGCTCAGCTCGCCTGGAATCGGACCACACACGCCTGTAGGCTGTCTTCAAACCTAACATGCGGCCTGCGCGTCTCATGCAGCTCCTGAAGGTTCCAGCCTAACATGCGGCCTGTGCGTCTCACGCAGCCTCTCCTGAGGTTTTATGCCTTTGGGGCTTTCTGGCTTTCAGTCTCTTCAGTGACTCTTCGCGCCCGCTCTGCGTTTGCCCTTTAGACAGGTTTCTGGAGTGAGGGTTCTGCATCAGCCGGGGGTGTGTGGCCCCCGGGGCCACAATGGGCCGGAGCCCCTCACACAGCCCTGCCCAGCGGTGGGTGCCCACGATGGTTTTCGTGCCATCTCCAGGCTAAGAGGCAGGAGTGAGGTCTGTAGACAGTCTTATCGAGCTTAGCCGTTTGGGTTTTTGTTTGGGGGGCTTTTGTGTGTGTGTGGGTGTGTGTGGTCAACACTTTTTTCAGTGAAGTGCACGCATCAGAGACGCAGCATGCCCGCCGCTTTCCATGCCCGCAGCATGCCCGCGCCTTTCAGAGCACAGCTTGCTGGGACCGGGTCTGTGCACACCGCTGTCGTCCCCGTCACGCTTCCTCCTGTGACCCTGAGGTTCCGTCCCCAGGAAACACTCACACACCCCCGACACCCACCTGAGACTCTTCTCCGAGCACCTCGTGAGCATGGTGGAAGCATGCCCTTGTTCTCAAGCACGTGGGGTCGAGGTTCGCTCCTTTCCGGGCTGACGGTGTCCCGCAGTGTGGATGGACCACACCTTGCCTAGCCAGTCAGATGCTGCGGGACAATTGGGCGGCTTTGGTGTTTTATCCGCTCTGAACATGGGGTGCAGACATCACCTCGAGACGCTGCTTCCGTTTCGTCTGTTTCCCCCGCGTTGGGAGTGCTGCATTGCGTGGTTCTATTGTAATCACTGGAAAGTGAAAGTTGCTCAGTCTGACTCTGTGACCCCAGGGACCATACAGTACCTGGACTTCTCCAGCCAGAATACTGGAGTGGGTGGCCTTTCCCTTCTCCAGGGGATCTTCCCAACCTGGGAACCGCGCCGGAGTCCCCTGCCCTGCAGGCGGGTGCTTTTCCAGCTGAGCCCCAGGGAGGCGTTGGCGGGGGCCCCCACGCTGCTCCCCGCAGCGGCTGCACCGCTGCGCCTTCTCGGCCAGAGCGCAGAGGGCTTCTCAGCGAGGCAGGTCTTTGCCAACACTTGTTCTTTCTTTTACTTTCAAGTGTTCTTTCGTTCTTTCTCTACCCTTCCTTCCTTTTTTGACAGCAGCCATCCTGACAGATCGGGGATGGCCTCTCCCTGTGGTTTTGGTTTGCACTTCGTGATGGTCAGAGATGCTGACCACCTTTTCATGGGCTTCCTGGCCATTCGTGTGTGTGTAGATGTGATATTATTTGTGTGTGTCTATTACTATTTGAAGAAATATCTGTTCAAGTTCTTTGCCCATTTTTTAATTGAATTGTTTGGTTTTTTGTTGTTGAGTTTAAAAGTTCTCTGTATATCCTGGATCTTAACCCCTTATCAAATATTTGATGGCAAATTTTTCTACATCATATTAGAAGTTTAAAAATAACCAGGAGTTTGAGGGTTGGGGAAATACTAAATATATTGTATTTGAAGTAAAAAGAACAAGTCAGGGGGTGCTGGAGACAGCAGCTGGCAGCGTACAGTGAAGAGGCCGGAGTGAGACGGGACACGTCCACACCAGGCGTGTCTGCACCAGGGCTGGACGCCTGCACAGGCCGGCAGCGAGGCTCTGAGCCACGCCCCGGGTGGACGATGAGGCGACACACCAGGAAGCTGAGCCCTCAGTGCTCAGGAGACAGGCAGCGGGGCCGGGGCAGGAGTGTGGGTCCCCCTTAGACAGGAAGGCCTGGGGACGGACCAGCACTGTGGGGCACAGAGTGTGCACGGGCCGCAGGGGAGGGGTCCCCGCGGAGGCCCTGGCCCCCCCGTGCTGGCAGCCCCGGCTCCTCACAGGGAAGCACAGCAGGCAGGCGTCTGGGCTGTGGGCCACGGAGGCCACTTTAATCCCCGCTGTTCCGTGACTCCTGGGTCGCAGTAATTCTGGGCTTTTATTTTTGGCGAGATTATGACTAGTCATTAAAGAGAGACATAGAGAGCGTCTGTAGACGCCGCCACATTGTTGTTGCTGGACTGCTTTGGGGTGTTCTTTGCACACGTGTTGTGGTTTTGCACATGTAATTGTGTAGTTTGTGTAACTTTGGGGTATTCTTTGCACGCGTGTTGTGGTTTTGTGCGTGTAATTGTGTAGTTTATACAACTCGACTTGATTTTCCCACCGTGGCCGTGAGGATCCAGCCAGCCCGCCAGGGCTTTTTTCTGGTAAAAAATCAAACTAACATTTTCTTGCTCAGCCTTTGGTCCCAAAACCCCTCCTGGGTTGAGCTCTCTTCAGAAGCCTCTGTGTAGACTTCCGTCCCAGTTTCACTGTCCAGCCTAAGATATCTTTCTTTAAAGTAACTTTAACATTCCTAATTATGAAAAATACATCCTTTCTTACTGTTCTAATTTTAGATATTAATAGTGTTTTCCATAATTACATTTTTTGCATATGTTTAATCCACTAATATGTGACCTTATGCTTTTTTGCATACTTTGATATTTGAATCTAATGAAGTTAGATTTTTGTAGTAGAAGAAAAGCTTTTTTTTTTTTCCTGTTGAAGTAATTTCCAGTGAGTTCAGTTCAGTTGCTCAGTTGTATCCAATTCTTTGCAACCCCATTGACTGCTGCACGCCAGGCCTCCGTGTCCGGCACCGACTCCCGGAGTTTACTCAGACTCACATCCATTGAGTCGGTGATGCCATCCAGCCGTCTCATCCTCTGTCGTCCCCTTCTCCTCCTGACCTCAGTCTTTCTCAGCATGAGACTGTTTTCCAATGAGTCAGCTCTTTGCATCAGGTGGCCAAAGTACTGGAGTTTCAGCTTCAACATCAGTCCTTCCAATGAACACCCAGGACTAATTTCCTTTAGGATGGACTGGTGGGATCTCCTTGCAGTCCAAAGGACTCTCAAGAGTCTTCTCCAACACCACAGTTCAAAAGCATCAATTGGCCCTCAGCTTTCTTTATAGTCCAACTCTCACATCCATACATGACTGCTGGAAAAACCATAGCTTTGACTAGATGGACCTCTGTTGGCAAAGTAATGTCTCTGCTTTTGAATATGCTGTCCAGGTTGGTCATAACTTTCCTGCCAAGGAGCAGGCATCTTTTCATTTCATGGCTGCAGTCACTTGCAGTGAAGACAACTTAGAATGACTTTAAGGCTCTAGATGTTGCTTTCCTTGTGAAAAATATGTTGGAACATGGGCTGCTTTAAATCAAGCATATTAAATCAAGGAGACTCAGCTTTACAGCTGTTTGCTCCTGGCTTAGATAGACATCAATCCAACATCTGTCCTAAAACTGCATAAAAAATAAGAAACATCCTAAATGTAGCAAAGAATCCAAATTGCATTATGAAATGAAACTATAAATTATATATAAGTACTGAGATACAGTTGGACTGTTAGCATACTAACATGAAGAGTAAAAAGACATCTCAAGAGACTTTGGTACTCTTGCTGAGAACACAGGTTCTGCAAAGGGGCTTCAGTTTTTCCTTGTTTAGTGGAATCAGATCGGGAGAGACCTCAGAGTGCTGGAGGAGGGCAAATTTGTTTCAGAGAAAAACAACCTTCATTGCTGTGAATTTCTACAGTTTAGGATTAATGCTGTTATCTTTGATTATGCAGGGCAACTGAATTTATAAAGTGATAGTGTTTCATATTGGGCTTTTTAGTTTTGTATGTTCCACTGCAGAGTTTTTCATATACTTTTTTCAAATTATAAAATGAATACATGCTCACTGTAAAAAATTCAGTCAGTTCAGGGCAGAGGGGAGAAAGCTGAATGCATTTTTCTCCTACAGCCAAGAAATCATGCCTTTGACACTTTGGCCTGTTGCCATCTCACCTTCCCGGTGGTCAGCTGTGTGTGTGCGCGTGTGCAGGCTCACCGGGACGCCCTCACCAGCCACCAAGCGTCGCCCCGTGCTCCTGTGTCCGCGTCTCTTCCTCCTCTCACCCCCTGGAGTCTCTGAGTTGCGAGCACTGACGGGCGTCGCGCTGTTCTCCTCTTATAAAGTGTGCGCTTCTTTCTGGCCTAAACTCGCCACGTATTCTGTAGAGTTCACGTTCCCGACCTTTCTGTTGTTATTTGCCATATTCCTGGTACAACCATGTCATTCTTTTACTTTGACCCTTTCTGTATCATGTGCTCTTGCTACTTTTCTTACGTACAATCTAATGACCAACATTGAGTGCTTGCCACCTTCTGAGTGTGTTCTAAAGCACTTTGCATGTATTATTTAATTTCCCGCTTAACCATTCAGTTCAGTTCAGTTGCTCAGCCGTGTCTGACTCTTTGCAGCCCCATGAATCGCAGCACGCCAGGCATCCCTGTCCATCACCAACTCCAGGAGTTCACTCAAACTCACGTCCATCGAGTCCGTGATGCCATCCAGCCATCTCATGCTCGGTCGTCCCCTTCTCCTCCTGCCCCCAATCCCTCCTGGCATCAGAGTCTTTTCCAATGAGTCAACTCTTCGCATGAGGTGGCCAAAGTACTGGAGTTTCAGCTTTAGCATCAGTCCTCCCACTGAACACCCAGGACTGATCTCCTTTAGAGTGAACTGGTTGGGTCTCCTTGCAGTCCAAGGGACTCTCAAGAGTCTTCTCCAATACCACAGTTCAAAAGCATCAATTTTTTGGTGCTCAACTTTCTTCACAGTCTAAGTCTCACATCCATACATGACCACAGGAAAAACCATAGCCTTGACTAGACAGACCTTAGTCGGCAAAGTAATGTCTCTGCTTTTGAATATGTTATCTAAGTTGGTCATAACTTTCCTTCCGAGGAGTAAGTGTCTTTTAATTTCATGGCTGCAGTCACCATCTGCAGTGATTTTGGAGCCCCCCAAAATAAAGTCTGACACTTGTTTCCACTGTTTCCCTATCTATTTCCATGAAGTGATGGAACAAGATGCCATGATCTTCGTTTTCCAAATGTTGAGCTTTAAGCAAACTTTTTCACTCTCCTCTTTCACTTTTATCAAGAGGCTTTTTAGTTCCTCTTCGCTTTCTGCCATAAGGGTGGTATCATCTGCATATCTGAGGTTATTGATATTTCTCCTGGCAATCTTGATTCCAGCTTGTGCTTCTTCCAGCCCAGCGTTTCTCATGATGTTCTCTGCATATAAGTTAAATAGGCAGGGTGCCAATATACAGCCTTCCTGTTTGGAGCCAGTCTGTTGTTCCATGTCCAGTTTTAACTGTTGCTTCCTGACCTGCATATAGGTTTCTCAAGAGGCAGGTCAGGTGGTCTGGGATTCCCATCTCTTTCAGAATTTTCCACAGTTTATTGTGATCCACACAGTCAAAGGCTTTGGCATAGTCAATAAAGCAGAAATAGATGTTTTTCTGGAACTCTCTTGCTTTTTCCATGATCCAGCAGATGTTGACAATTTGATCTCTGGTTCCTCTGCCTTCTCTAAAACTAGCCTGAACATCTGGAAGTTAACGCTCAACCATTAGCATCATTATTATTAGTTTTTGTTTTATAATTGAGGAAATTGAGATACAGGGAATTTTTGAGTTATGCAGTACTGGAAGTTCCAGCCAGGATGATTAAAACAAGGGAAAGAGTAAGAACAAATGAAGTCAGGGACTCCATATTGGAAAGGAAGCAGTGAAACCGCCTCTTGTTTACAGACGACACCATCTTTAATGTGGAGCATTCTAAGGAGTCCACCAAAGGGCCATTAGAACAATTTGTTGCTGTTGCTCAGCTACTCAGTCATGTCCAACTGCGACCCCGTGGACGGCAGCGCGCCAGGCTTCCCTGTCCTTCACCGTCTCCCAGAGTTTGCTCAAACTCATGCCTATTGAGTCAGTGATGCCATCTCATCCTCTGTCGTCCCCTTCTCCTCCTGTCCTCAATCTTTCTCAGCATCAGGGTCTTTTCTAAGGAGTCAGTACTTCGCATCAGGTGGCCAGAGTATTGGAACTTCAGCTTCAGCATCAGTCCCTCCAATGAATATTCAGGACTGATCTCCTTTAGGATTGACAGGCTGGATCTCCTTGCAGTCCAGGGACTCTCAAGAGTCTTCTCCAGCACCTCAGTTCAGAAGCACCATCTCGTCCGTGCTAAGCCTTCTTTATGTTCCAGCTTACACATCCATACATGACTACTGGAAAAACCATAGCTTTGACTAATGAACCTTTGTCAGCAAAATAATGTCTCTGCTTTTTAATATGCTGTCTAGGTTTGTCATAGCTTTTCTTCCAAGGAGCAAACATCTTTAAATTTCATGGCTGCAGTCACTACCCGCAGTGATTTTGGAGCCCAGGAAAATAAAGTTTGTCCCAGTTTCCAGCACCATCTCGTCCGTGCTAAGCCTTCTTTATGTTCCAGCTTACACATCCATACATGACTACTGGAAAAACCATAGCTTTGACTAATGAACCTTTGTCAGCAAAATAATGTCTCTGCTTTTTAATATGCTGTCTAGGTTTGTCATAGCTTTTCTTCCAAGGAGCAAACATCTTTAAATTTCATGGCTGCAGTCACTACCCGCAGTGATTTTGGAGCCCAGGAAAATAAAGTTTGTCCCAGTTTCCATTGTTTCCCCATCTGTTTGCCACGAAGTGATGGGGCCACTGCCACGATCTTGGGTTTCTGAATGCTGAGTTTTATGCCAGCTTTTTCACTCTCCTTATTTAAAACTGCTAAACAAATTCATTAAGGCTGAAGGATACAAGATCAATATATAGAGATCAATTATATTTCAAAACATTAGCAATGAACAATCCCAAAATAAAATTAAGAAAACAGTGAATTTACAGTCGTATCAAAAAAGAATAAAATTATTGGGGGAAAATTAAAAGAACCTCAGAACTTATATGCTTCTTGATAGTCAACTACTGATTTCTTAAAGGGGAAATCTGTAGTTTTAACCCACAAAATAAAAGTTGTGAAAAGGCAGTGAGGGGCTTCCCTGGTGGTCCAGCGGTTAAGAATCTGCCTGCTAACGCAGGGGACACAGGTTTGATCCCTGGTCTGGATTCCACATGCTGCAGGGCAGCCAGGCTCAAGCACCACAGCTCCTGAGCCCGTGCTCTGGAGCCTGGAGCCGCAAGTGATGAAGTGTGAGCATTCCAGAAGACTGCTGGGCAGGGAGAGGAGCCACCGCAGAGAGAAGCCGGAGCACGGGAGGCAGAGCACAGCCGCTGCTCGCCAAGGCGGAGGGCGCCCGGAGCAGCAACGCAGCCCGGATGTGGCAAAGTTTTTTAATAAGTAAATTTTTTTTTAATTGCAAATTTTCAAGCACAATAAGTTTCTAATTAAATTGCCATCCAGTGATTTTTTAAAAAATTTTTTATAGTCAAATTATCCTCGATTTTGTATTTATCCACTTTCCTTTATTTTAAAACTTAAATCGCAGTGGCATTTATATTGAATCCAGCTATGAAAATATTCATCATTTTTAACACTGCATTTTTTTCCTAAAAGCTACACACAATAATATGTGTACGTCCTAAAACAATTGACTCTGTCCATTTGCATTTGTGTTTGTCTACTAGAAGTACTGATTTGTGGTAGAACAAGAGTGGAGTTTTCTCTGAAAAGCTCTATTAATTGTGGGGCGGGAAATGCCTACATGCAACTACAAACAAATGCAATGAATCTCACTCTGTGTCTCTGAAAAACATGATCTTTAAAGATGAATTTTAAATGCCAGAATCAAATGTCAGGAGGAACTGAGCTGGGTTTTCTTTTTCCCTTCAATGAATGGCTAAAGATTAAAATTAAAGATTTGGTTTAGAGAACATATTCACTGGCACTGTATCAATAGGATGGTGTTTATTGCAGTGTCTGTAACTGCTTATTTGCAACTGTTCCTCGTGCTTCTAGCCCAAGGCAGTGAAAGGG
>SJYC01129985.1:0-10051 GCA_006408675.1 Madoqua kirkii | reverse complement strand
TAGGTGTGCAGTTATTTAAATCCTTGGGGACAGAAGCAAATTTCTTATATACCATGGATATGGATTTTGCCAAAAATCATAACAACATCTCTGTATTTTTTGAATTTTAAATTAAAATTAAACTATATTTAGATTTTCTTTTAGATATTCTTAAAATTATTCAATGAATACTTTAGAAACAATTTTTTAAATTTAAATTTATTTATTTTAATTGGAGGCTAATTTTAACATATTTATTTCAGAACATCTGACATAATTAAATTCCTAATGGTTGCATTTTGGTGGAGAAAAATTATACATGGTATTATATGAGACATGGAAAAATGCATGCTACTGAAACCTTAAGTTTATAAATATGTTCACCTGCTCCTCTAACTACATCCTTGCAAAATGTTCAACACTGTACAAGTATTTTTTTAACAGTGTACAATATATTTATCCCTTCTTCCAGCAGAAAAGTAATCTCTAAGTTATGCTCACTAATCACTTTCTCACATATCCTGTGACTCTCAAAATTTCCAGCCTAAGGAGTTATGTAATGCTACTGAATCCATGAATTGTGTTAGTTCTCACTGACTTGGAGTACTGTATTTTTTTTAATAGACTTTTTTTGCTTTTACTATACTCGTTACTGGGGCCTACAGCAAGGTTTACCTCTTTCAGTTCAGAAAATAGGAGTTCAGCAAATAACACATCAGTTTTATCAGTTTAGTACTGTTTCAGGAATGTCTCCTGAGGGATATGGTAGTAAAACTGTTAAAATACTCCCATTTACTTTCATGGTAACACTTTTTCACATTATTTTCTCAAAACTAGAGTTCGCTCTGTTGTTTTTCACTGAGCCTCAGAAATAACTGAAAACAATATGTCTAGTGGTCAATCTGTTGTTTAAGTTATAGTTGAAGAAAAACTACATAGAATGTGATACAGTCCAGTTTTAGAAATTCTTACTTGTAAGTGCATTCTGATGTACTGGCATTATAAATCTCTGTGCTATATCCAAATATTTGAATACAGTATACCAATATTCACTTATTAGAAAAATTAATTTGAAATATTAGTAAAATGTAGTTATTTTTTACAGCACCACACTATATTTTGGCCACCTGATGCGAAAAATCAATTCATTGGAAAAGACTCTGATGCTGGGAAAAATTGAAGGCAAAAGGAGAAGGCTGTGACAGAGGATGAGATGGCTGGATGGCATCACTGATTCAATGGATATGAGTTTGAACAAACTCCAGGAAATAGTGAAGGACAGGGAAACCTGATGTGCTGCAGTCCATGGGGTTGCAAAGAGTCTGACACTACTGAACAGGAATAAATATGGAGATAATTATTTTACACAGGTTACTGTGTAACACGAAATAATTATTTTATTCAGGTTATTGTTACTGTGGCCAGCCACAGCCACAATCTAATTTTTGAAATGCTTTAGTGTCCCAATCCCCTTCATGGATGACAGCCTTGTCATGACAAAGGAGCTTGCATAACTCAATGAAGCTCTGAGCCATGACATGCAGGGCCACCCAAGATGGACAGGTCACAGTAAAAATTCTGACATAATGTAGTTCCCTGGAGGAGGGAATGGCAAGCCACTCCAGTATTCTTGCAGCAAGAACCTCATAAACAACATGAAAGTAAAAAAGATGTGACACCAGAAGATGAGCCTCTCATTTGGAAGGAGTTCAATATGCTACTGGAGAAGATCAGAGGGCAATTACTAATAGCTCCAAAAAGAATAAAGTGATCGTGCCAAAGCAGAAATGATGCTCAGTTATGGATAGGTCTGGTGGTTAAAGCAAAGTCTGATGCTGTAAAGAACAATATTGCATAGGAACCTGGAATGTTAGGTCCATGAATAAAAGTAAATTGGATGTGGTTAAACAAGAGATGGCAAGAGTGAACATTGACATCTTAGAAATCAGTGAACTAAAATGGATTGGAATGGGAAAATTTAATTCAGATGAACGTTGCATCTACTACTATGGGCAAGAATCCCTTAGAAGAAATATAGTAGCCCTCATAGCCAACAAAAGTCCAAACTGCAGTACTTGGGTGCAATCTCAAAAATTACAGAATAATTTCAGTTCATTTTCAAGGCAAACAACTCAATGTCACAGTAATCCAAGTAATCCAAGTCTATGCCCCAACCACTGATGCTGAAGAAGCTGAAGTTGACAAGTTCTAGGAAGACCTACAAGACCTTCTAGAACTAACTAAAATATATGCCCTTTTCTTCATATGTGATTGGAATGCAAAAGAAGGAAGTCAAGAGATACCTAGAATAACAGGTAAGTTTGGCCACAGAGTGCAAAATGAAAAACGGCAAAGATAAACAGAGTTTTGCCTAGACAGCTCACTGGTAATAGTAAACAGCTTTTTTCAACACAACAGAATTGGTCTCTATACATGTTCAATACCGAAATCATCTTGATTATGTTCTTTCAAGCCAAACATGGAGAAGCTCTACACAGTCAGAAAAAAAAAAAAAAAGACCAGAAGCTGACTGTGGCTCAGATAATAAGCTCCTTATTGTAAAATTCAGACTTACATTGAAGAAACTCTACTGGGCCATTTAGGAATGAGCTAAAACAAACCCCTTATGATTGATTATACAGTGGAGGTAACAGAGGAAAGGAATTAGATCGGGTAGGCAGAGTACCTGAAAGACTATGGTTGGAGGTTCATAACATTGTACAGGAATGACCAAATCATCCCAAAGAAAAAGAAATGTAAGAAAGCAAAGTGGTTGCCTGAGGAAATTTTGCAAATAATTGAGAAAAGAAGAGAAGTGAAAGACAAAGGAGAAAGGGAAATATATAGCTATTGAATGCAGAGTTCCAGAAAACAGCAAGGAGATATAAGAAGGCCTTCTTAAATGGATAATGTAAAGAAATAGAGGAAAACAATAGGATGGGAAAGACTAGAGATCTCAATAATAAAATTGGAGATATCAAGGAGACATTGTGTGCAAGGATGGGCACAATAAAAGACAAAAATGGCAAGAACCTAACAGAATAGATTAAGAAGTGGCAAGAATACACAGAAGAACTGTACAAAAAAAAGGTATCATTGACCCAGATAACCACGATGGTGTGCTCACTCACCTAAAGCCATACATCCGAGTGTGAAGTTAAGTGGGACTGAGGAAGCGTTACTACGAATAAAGCAGGTGGAGGTGATGGAATTTCAGTGGAGCTATTTCAAATTCTAAAATATGATGCTGTTAAAGTGTTGCGGTCAATATGTCAACAACACTGGAAAACTCAGCAGTGGTGACAGGACTGGAAAATGTCAATTTTCATTCTAATGCCAAAGTGTTCAAACTACCCTACAATCGTGTTCGTGTCACATGCTAGCAATGTAATGCTCAAATCCTTCAGACTAGACTTCAGGAGTATGTGAACTGAGAATGTCCAGATTATATATAAGCTGGATATACAAAAGGCAGAGGAACCAGAGATGAAATTGCCAACATCCATAGGATCATAGAAAAAAGCAAGAGAATTCCAGAAATAACATATACAGCTGCTTCATTAAATATGCTAAAGCCTTTAACTGTGTGGATCACAGCAAAATGTGGAAAATTCTTTCAGAGATGGGAACACAGATCATCATACCTGTCTCCTGAAAAACTTGTTTGCAGGTTGAGAAACAACATTTAGAACTGGACATGGAACAAGGCCCTGGTTCAAAAATGGGAAGGGAGAACATCAAGACTGTGTATTTTACCCTGTTTATAAACATAAACATCATGCAAAATGCCAGGTTGGATGAAGCACAAGTTAGAATCAAGACTGCCAGCAGAAATGTTAACAACCTCAGATATGCATATGATATCACTCTAAGGCAGAAAGTGAAGAGCAACTAAAGACCCTCTTAGAAGGGTGAAAGAGGAGAGTGAAATAGCTAGCTTAAAACTCAACACAAAAAACTAAGATCATGGCTTCTGGTCCCATCACTTCATGGCAAAAAGAAGGCAAAAAGTGGAAGCAGTGACATATTTTATTTTGGGAGGCTCTAAAATCACTGCAGATGGTGACTGCAGCCATGAAATTAAAAGACATTTGCTCCTTGGAGGGAAAGCTATGACAAACCTAGACAGAGTATTAAAATGTAGAGACATCACTTTGCTGACTAAGGTCCATATGGTCAAAGCTATGGTTTTACCAGTAGTCATGTATGGATATGAGTTGGACCATAAAGAAGACAGAGCACTGAATAATCGATGCTTTTGAATTGTGGTGCTGGAGAAAACTCTTGAAGTCTGTCGGATAGCAATAAGATCAAACCAGTCAATCCTAAAGGAAATCAACCCTGAATATTCATTGTACAGACTGATGCTGGGGCTGAAATTCCAGTTCTTTGGCTACCTGATGTAAAGAGCAGGTAGGTCTTTACCTCATTGGTAAAGACCCTGATCCTGGGGAATACTGAAGGCAAAAGTAGAAGACAGAAGCAGAGGGTAAGATAGTTACATAGCATCATTAAATCAATAGACATAAATTTGAGTAATTTCTGGGAGATAGTGAAGGATCGGGAATCCTGTCATGCAGCAGTCCATGGGTTCTTAAAGATGTGGATATGACTTAGTGACTGAACAACAAAACAAGTGTTCCCAAATGTCTCATTTATCATCTCTTCACTGTGACCATGTCCATCTTAACTTATGTATAAATCTAACTACCAAGATCTGTTCTTGCTTTAAAAAAATGATATATTCACATTTCTTGCAATAATTCTCTGTAGATTTTCTCAATTTAATTTTCCTCTATTAGTGTTATTTCTCTCATTTTATCAAACATATTTTGGAAAATACTGTCAGTGATTTGTTTATTTTCATATTCACTGGCCATATTTCATTATCTGTTTTGGTCTTCATGAAATGTTTGACACTGTTAATCAAGGAGACAGAAGTGTACCAACAAATATGCTGAGAAAGTTTCCTTCCCAAAGACTATGCTGCTTTTGAGAGCTGCTCTCCCCCACCAAAGCCATTAGATAAAATTAGGAGATACAGAGTCTCCAATTTTTCCATTTCACTACCAAAAATCCTGCTGTAATAGGATGAGACCATCCAATAGTAAAATATGCATTTTAACATATCAATCTGTCTCACAGAAACCTCTCTAAATGCTGAGTTCCATGTGCTAGAGGAGAATCAATAAGAGTGATTTCTGATTTCACAAACAACCATATCTGGTTTTGGCTAGGCTTCTGGTAATACAGCTGTGAGCTTCAAGCTTCACTGTGAATTATTTAACACCTAGAATCTCTTTGTGTTTTCTGAAAGATAAACTGAATAGAATGTCTTTGTAACCATGTGGAGAATAGTAAAACATTAAGAAAAATAATTAAAGTAGGACAAGTCTTAAGATGCTTTTTGGAACACAGAGAGTAATATAAATGTTAATTTTCTGCTTTTAGATATGTGTGAAAACCAGTCACAAATTAACAGTGATTTTCAATAGCTGTTTTCTTTCCTAATTCCTACTTTTTGTGACTTTTAAAAAATATTGGTTCAACAGATTATACAGATCATGTCTAAGTGAATGTTAGATGTTGTATCATAGGATGTTAGAGATATTACAGCATGTTTTTCTTTTCTTGTCTAAAACATATATATGTGTACATTTACATGAGAGTTGGGTAAAGAAAAGATACAAACAATTATGCTGATAAACTGGTATCTGCAGAACAAGTGCAACAGTTTATCATAATGTTCAGTAATAAATGTAAATAAAATTATTTTCCCAAGAGTCATTCTTGTCTGACATGGAGCAAAAGCTATGGACTTACTTCTTTGTGAGATATCATTCATGGCAGAAACTTAACGAATTACGAAGCAATTAGGGCCATTCTTCAGAAATGGGAAATAAATAGAAATTCTTATTCTAGGAGAAATCTCATTATGCTATTTTTTCAGAATTACTACTCAAAGAAATGCTTAAAAGGAAAATGGAAAGGATTACAGTCAGGTGTAGGTTGTATTTAACTGTTGTATAGAGAAATTTGAGTGGGAAGAAATAGAGAAAAGGAGAGAGTCATGTTGACATAGTTAAATACAGATATGTAGTGACTGGTTTTCACACATATCTAAAATCTTCAGAGGCTCCTCCAAACTTTCCATCTTATCTAAATTTTTATTTGCCTTATTTTTCTACATTGAACTTTTTATTATCTGCAAAACTATATTTTTACTTTTTTATTACATATCTCATTCTTCAAATGCATACTCAAAGACATTACAAAATTAGCCTTTTATTTTTCTCTTTACAATATCTATCATAATGTGTGGTAGATAGAAAACACACAATTCACATTTATGGAAAGAAAAAGCAAATAGAAGTAGTGGCAGACATGAATAAAATTTGCAAATTTTCATTAATTTTGGGAGTTACACAAGAAGCTAAATTATCTCTTGGCCTTTAAGATAAAGATGGATAAGCATGGAAATTTAAAAAAAAAATAATGACCACAGGAAAAACCATAGCTTTGACTAGATAGACCTTTGTTGACAAAGTAATGTCTCTGCTTTTTAATATTCTGTCTAGGTTGGTAATAACTTTCCCTTTCAAGGAGTAAGTGTCTTTTAATTTCATGGCTGCAATCACCATCTACAGTGATTTTGGAGCCCAGAAAAACAAAGTCAGGCCACTGTTTCCACTGTTTCCATCCATTTAGCATGAAGTGATGGGATCAGATGCCATGATCTTCATTTTCTGAATGCTGAGCTTTAAGCCAGCTTTTTCACTCTCCTCTTTCACTTTTATCAGGAGGCTCTTTAGTTCTTCTTTATTTTCTGCCATAAGGGTGGTGTCATCTGCATATCTGAGATTATTGATATTTCTCCTGGCAATGTTGATTCCAGCTTGTACTTCATCCAGACCAGCGTTTCTCATGATGTACACTGCATATTAGTTAAATAAGCAGGGTGACAGTATACAACCTTGATGGACTCCTTTTCGTATTTGGAACCAGTCTGTTGTTTCATGTCCAGTTCTAACTGTTACTTCCTGACCTGCATACAGATTTCTCAAGAGGCAGATCCAGTGGTCTGGAATTGCCATCTCTTTCAGAATTTTCCACAGTTTATTGTGATCCACACAGTCAAAGGTTTTGGCATAGTCAATAAAACAGAAATAGATGTTTTTCTAGAACTCTCTTTCTTCTTCCATGATTCAGCTGATGTTGGCAATTTGTTCTCTGGTTCCTTTGCCTTTTCTAAAACCTTGAACATCTGGAAGTTCACGGTTCGCATATTGCTGAAGCCTGACTTGGAGAATTTTGTGCATTACTTTACTGTTGTGTGAGATGAGTGCAATTGTGCAGTAGTTGGAGCATTCTTTAGCACTGCCTTTCTTTGGGATTGGAATGAAAACTGACCTTTTTCAGTCCTGTGGTAACTGTTGAATCTTCCAGATTTGCTGGCATGTATAGTGCAGCACTTTTTCACAGCATCATCTTTCAGGATTTGAACTAGCTCAACTGGAATTCCATCACCTTCACTGGCTTTGTTCATAGTGATGCTTTCTAAGGCCCATTTGACTTTACATTCCAGGATGTCTGGCTCTAGGTGAGTGATCATACCATTGTGATTATCTTGTTTGTGCAGATCTTTTTTGTACAGTTCTTCCATGTTTTCTTGCCACCTCTTCTTTTATTTATTTTAATTGGAGGTTAATTACTTTACAATATTATATTGTTTTTGTCATAAATCAACATGAAGCCACCACAGGTATACACATGTTCCTCATCCTGAACCCTCCTCCATCCTCCCTCCCCATACCATCCTTCTGGGTCATCCCAGTGCACCAGCCCCTATCATCCAGTGTCATGCATCGAACCTGGACTGGTGATTTGTTTTATATATGGTATTCTACATATTTCAGTGCCATTCTCCCAAATCATCCACCCTCTCCCTCTCCCACAGTCTAAAAGCCTGTTCTATACATCTGTGTCTCTTTTGCTGTCTCGCATACAGGGTTATTGTTACCATCTTTCTAAATTCCATATATATGTATTAGTATACTGTATTGGCATTTTTCTTTCTGGCTTACTTCACTCTGTATAATAGGCTCCAGTTTCATCCACTTTATTAGACCTGATTCAAATGAATTCTTTTTAATGGCTGATTAATACTTCTTTGTGTATATGTACCACAGCGTTCTTATCCATTCATCTGCTGATTGACATCTAGGCTGCTTCCATGTCCTGGCTATTATAAACAGTGCTGCGATGAACACTAGGGTACACGTTGCCACCTCTTCTTAATATCTTCTGCCTCTGTTAGGTCCCTACCATTTCTGTCCTTTACAGAGCCCACCTTTGTATGAAATGTTCCCTTGGTATATCTAATGTTCTTGAAGAGATCTCTCCTGCTGCTACTGCTGCTAAGTCTCTTCAGTCGTGTCCAACTCTGTGCAACCCCACAGACGGCAGCCCACCAGGCTCCACCGTCTCTGATATTCTCCAGGCAAGAACACTGGAGTGGGTTGCCATTTCTTTGCCTTTCTATTGTTTTCCTCTACTTCTTTGTACTGATCACTGAGGAAGGCTTTCTTATCTATCCTTGCTATTCTTTGGAACTCTGCATTCAAATGGGTATGGTATGTCTTTCCTTTTAGACTCCTTTGCTTTTCACCTTCCTTTGTTTCACAGCTATTTGTAAGGCCCCCTTTGACAGCCATTTTGCTTTTTTGTATTTCTTTTTTCTTGAGAATGGTTTTGATTCTTGTCTCCTGTACAATGTCATGAACCTCCATCCATAGTATATCAGGCAGTCTGTCAGATCTAGTCCCTTATATCTGTTTCTCATTTCCACTGCTTAGTCGTAAGGGATTTGATTTATGTCATACCTGAATGGTGTAGGAGTTTCCTCCACTTTCTTCAATTTCAGTCTGAATCTGGCAAAAAGGTGTTCATGATCTAAGCCACAGTCAGCTCCTGGTCTTGTTTTTGTTGACTGTATAGAGCTTCTTTATCTTTGGCTGCAAAGAATATAATCAGTTTGATTTCGCTGTTGACCATCTGGTGATGTCCATGTGTAGAGTCTTCTCTTGTGTTGTTGGAAGGAGGTGTTTGCTATGACCAGTGTGTTCTCTTGGCAGAACTCTATTAGTCTTTACCCTACTTCATTCTTTCTTACTCCAAGGCCAAATTTGCCTTTTACTCCAGGTGTTTCTTGACTTCCTACCTTTGCATTCCAGTCCCCTATAATGAAAAGGACATCTGTTTTGGAGCGTTAGTTCTAGAAGGTCTTCTATGTCTTCATAGAGCTGTTCAGCTTCTTCAATTTTACTGGCTGGGGCATAGACTTGGATTACCATGATACTGAATGGTTTGCCTTGACCATGAACAAAGATGATTCTGTCACTTTTGAGACTGCATCCAAGTACTGAATTTCAGACTCTTTTGTTGACCATGATGGCTACTCCATTTCTTCTAAGGGATTCCTGCCCACAGTAGTAGGTATAATAGTCATTTGAGTTAAACTCACCCATTCCAGTCCATCTTAGTTCGCTGATTCCTAGAATGTTGATGTTCACTCTTGCCATCCTGTTTGACCACTTCCATTTTGCCTTGATTCATGGACCTAACATTCCAGGTTCCTATGCAATATTGCTCTTTACAGCATCAAACATTGCTTCTATCACCAGTCACATCCACAACTGGTTGTTGGTTTTGCTTTGGCTTCACCCCTTGATTCTTTCTAGAGTTATTTCTCCACTGATCACCAGTAGCATATTGGGCACCTACAGACCTGGGGAGTTCACCTTTCAGTGTCCTATCTTTTTGCCTTTTCGTGCTGTTCATGGGGTTCTCAAGGCAAGAATACTGAAGTGGTTTGCCATTCCCTTCTCCAGTGGACCACATTCTGTCAGACCTCTCCACTATGACCCGTCTCTCTTGGGTGTCCCCACATGGCGTGGCTTAGTTTCATTGACTTAGACAAGGCTGTGGTCCCTGTGACCAGATTGGCTAGTTGTCTGTGACTGTGGTTTCCATTTGTCTGCCCTCTGATGCCCTCTCTCAGTCCCTACCATCT
>SJYC01129984.1:0-52196 GCA_006408675.1 Madoqua kirkii | reverse complement strand
GTCCCCACATGGCGTGGCTTAGTTTCATTGACTTAGACAAGGCTGTGGTCCCTGTGACCAGATTGGCTAGTTGTCTGTGACTGTGGTTTCCATTTGTCTGCCCTCTGATGCCCTCTCTCAGTCCCTACCATCTTAAAGCCTGTCTTATGGCCTATCAATCACTCACTGCATACTTATTTTAACCATTAAAGAAAAGGATATGTTGTACAGAAGTCAAGAGTGTGTATTTTGAAGATACAGATAAACCTCCATCCTGGGGATCCCAGGGTTAGTACACCTTCATGATAAGGCTTCCTTCTCAGGTACCAAGGCCACACTGATCACTGTGTACATGCTAACCTGTCTTTCTTTTTTTTGCTGAAAACTTGAAAAATGCACTCCTGCTATACGTGATGTTCTTTGTTCTAACAAGATATAAAACTGTGTTACAAATCATACTTCTCCAGAGTAGTTCCTCAGAGCTATCTGAGTGGTTATATCCCAGACTACAGTCCTCAGTTTCGCTCAAATAAAATTCTCCTTCATTCTTATCAAAGATTTTTTTATTATTATTTCTGTCACCTCAGGGACTCAAAGAAGGTGGACCAAAATTAGTCAAAACATTGACTAATGTTTAATCATTTAAATATTAGTTTTTAAAAAAGAGTCCACCAGCCTGCTGCTAGAAAGGTGGGGGTGGGGAGGACAGGGCATCAGCTGCCCTCTGAGTTTAACAGCACTCCAGGTGCTTTGGTACATTTCCTCTGAAATCAGGACCTCATTATCTTAAGTAGATGCCTGTGAGTTTTATTTGAGCTGTTATCTTAAGACTTGCAGTCTTAAGGGGATACTCTGACCTTTCCTAGGTAAAAGGGACATAGGACGACATTCCTAGCCAGGGACTTGAAGAATTTCAAAGCAGAAAAGATCGAAAAGAAATTCTGGAGAAAACTGGATTAGTTGACTTTTAAAAATCTAGCTTAAGATTGGAAAATTTTATATAATTATGGGCTGAACAAAATGTTTAGGTGCAAAGGAGAGACTTAATCTATTCAGTTATGAAAAGAAGGGACATTACCAGTCACAAGGTGTTCTCTGTCAGGTGACCAGGAACCAAGAAAAGATGTCTGAGAATTGGAATCTCATCATGACACTGTAAGTAATATATGGCTCATCCTGGATCCTGGGACATACACACATAAGGACTGGTCTCCCATTGCTCTGAGCCACCAGTATGGTTTCTAAAACCTGGCAGGAGAAACTGAGACATTCTCAAACTGATTTCTGGACATACAAACTAGGGATAAATAAAAACTGACTTGATCCTTTCAAAATTCTTACCCTAAGCGAACAAATATACTCCTAGAAGAAAACTTAATGTCGTAATTTTATCATGTCCTTGAACTGTAAACATAAGACCATATTTCCTGAGACTACAGCCTTTGCTCAATCAGTAAAATTCAAAACTGAAAAAAAGAGAGGTAGGATAAGAGGTGTCTTTAAACTCAAGAAAATACATTTAACTTATTCCAGTTTTTATTTACAAACCAGTGAGTTTACACTGTAATGCCTGATTTATGACTAAGTTTTAAAATAAGGCTATGAGTTCTTTGGTTGTGTCTGTTTACATGCATATGTGTATATTAGAAATATGATACCTCTTTGCCTTCAGATAGTCTTAGAAAAATTAATTTGTAATAGAGTAATTTTTAATCTACTTAAAATAAGTTTAAAAATTATGTATTTATAAATGTAATCAAAGCGAACCTGAATTTTGTAAAGGATCAGGTGATTCTAGATTAATCTTTAATGAGTGAAAACAAGTTAATATTTTATTGGTTTAATTAAATAGGTATATCTTAACAGGTGGACATTACTGTTGGCTCAGTGGTAAAGAATCTGCCTGCTGATGCAGGAGACATGGATTCGACTCCTGGTTTGGGAAGATCCTCTGGAGCCGGGCATAGCAACCCACTCCAATATTCCTGACTGGAGAATCCCCATGGACAGAGGATCCTGGAGGGCTATAGTCCATAGGGTCACACAGAGTAGGAAATGACTGAAGTGACTTAGCACACATGCATGGGACTGACTAGTATTGGGATGGATTTAATTAAGTGAATTTTGGTATTAGTAGTAAGCTTATGCAAAACTTGAATTAGATATTCTGTTAGGTGACAACATTTTCTTGAAATACCTACCTGTTATTGATACCAGGCTGAACAGTTGCTTTACTTTTTTAATAGTCTGTTGTAACTTTACTTTTTGCCCTTCAAATCATTTATTGTCACTTTGGTTGAGTGAATAAGTATTGTTTTATACTGATTTATTTTCCTACTTAGCAAAGTGTTTTTGAAACCTTTTGATGTCTTTGAAAAACTTCCTCAACAGCAGCACCTGAAGCATATCCAAGATAGAAATTAAACTTAATTAGGCTTATTTGCTATGTTAAATTACATGGGAAGCAATGTCAAATGAGTGGTGCTAAATGCAGATGGTGACTGCAGCCATGAAATTAGAAGACGCTTACTCCTTGGAAGAAAAGTTATGACCAACCTAGATAGTATATTCAAAAGCAGAAACATTACTTTGCCGACTAAGGTCCGCCTAGTCAAGGCTATGGTTTTTCCAGTGGTCATGTATGGATGTGAGAGTTGGACTGTGAAGAAGGCTGAGCACCAAAGAATTGATGCTTTTGAACTGTGGTGCTGGAGAAGACTCTTGAGAGTCCCTTGGACTGCAAGGAGATCCAACCAGTCCATTGTGAAGGAGATCAGCCCTGGGATTTCTTTGGAAGGAATGATGCTAAAGCTGAAACTCCAGTACTTTGGCCACCTCATATGAAGAGTTGACTCACTGGAAAAAACTCTGATGCTAGGAGGGATTGGGGGCAGGAGGAGAAGGGGATGACTGAGGATGAGATGGCTGGATGGCATCACAGACTCGATGGACGTTGAGTCTGAGTGAACTCCGAGAGATGGTAATGAACAGAGAGGCCTGGCATGCTGTGATTCATGAGGTCGCAAAGAGTCTGAGTGACTGAGCTGAACTGAAATCTTCTCAGGTTATATTGTATCAGTGTGTGTGTGTGTGTGTGTGTGTGTGTTTCGATGGACGTTGAGTCTGAGTGAACTCCGAGAGATGGTAATGAACAGAGAGGCCTGGCATGCTGTGATTCATGAGGTCGCAAAGAGTCTGAGTGACTGAGCTGAACTGAAATCTTCTCAGGTTATATTGTATCAGTGTGTGTGTGTGTGTGTGTGTGTGTGTGTGTGTAGTTGCTCAGTCATGTCCGACTCTTTGTGACCCCAGGAACTGTAGCCCACCAGGCTCCTCTGTTCATGACATTCTCCAGGCTTGAATACCGGACTGGGTGGCCATTCCCTTCTCCAGGGGACTTTCCCAACCCAGGATTGAACCCGAGTCTTTTTTACCATCTGAGCCACCATGGAAACTCATATTGTATGGGTAAATGATATTAATATATGTTGTACAGATCATCTGACATTGATAAAATGTAAATATATTCTAGTTTAATATTATTAATCATAATTTTAGTTAGTTTTATCATTATTGGATATCGCAAAAATAGCCTCAACCCTGAAACTTTGCTTCGAGAACCATGGAAAGGAAAGGACTACAAATACCTTTTATTAACAATTATCTTCTTACTCCAAGGAATAATTTACAATAAAAATCTATTGATAATGTTAGTCTGCTTTGGTTTACAGATTGGTCCTACTTAAAAAATGATTGGGGATATTACTAAGATATATAGGATACATACGCAATAACAACCACAATGAACATAAGTGAAAGGTTTTTTTTTAAACCAAAAACAGAGTCAGCACAAGTTGAATTAATAGTTCCAACTTGAACTCATAAACCAGCTAAAGATCGTGTATCAAATGTAAAAGTCCTTATGCCTTTAAATTGCAGACGACTTTGGAATACTATGGAGACAAGAAGTTTTAATCTCTTCAGGGCAGCTTATTACAAAATGGAAAACAGGTTGCCAGGTTATTAAGTATTATATACCAAAACTACTGGCAATTATTAAAATAATAGGGCATTCCAAATCTGGCAGTATGGAACTAAAGGAAAGCAGCTTATTGATGTTGTAGCCAAATAGGGAGCTTTAAGTACCCATTCTGTCTAGCCTTGAGAATGGCCACTGCTTTCTATTAACCTTGCCAACTCAGTGGAAGATTTCCGTCTGCAGGTTCAGGAAATTGCCACTGAAGAAGAGAAACAAATAGGGCAACAAGAAGAGGGAATTTTGATCCCATCACACATATATATATTTTGGAAATGATAAAACAAACAAAACAAATAAAAAATTATAGTGCCTGCTGGAGTTCAACCATTACCCCAGTATGTATAATCTTTAACTAGATGGACACTTGAGAAAATGGCTATATGGGGAAAAGTATGTTTGGAAACTTTCTCCTATGATGGCTCATAAAGTGTATGCTTGTCTTACTATCTGCCCTAAATATAATCCTGGAAAATCACTGCATGGGTCACAAGGCCACTTTCTCCTTCCTAAGGCACCCTTTGAGATACAGCATTTGGACTTTGTCCAAACGCCACTGTCTCAAGAGTATAAATATGTTTTGGTCACAATCTGTATGCTTTCACACTGAGGTAAAGCTCTTCCATACAGCAGAGGAACGGCTATAAGGTTAAATTGCTATTTGAAAGGATAATTCTTGTTTGGGGAATTCCTTCCAAATTACACAGTTACCAGGGAAATTATTTTGTAGGACAAATAATTAAATCTATTTGTGACATATGGCAATAATGCAGTATTTTCAGTGAACTTATCACCCCCCATCTTCAGGACTGGTGGGAAGAATTAATGGCACTGTCAAAACTCAATTGGCAAAACCTTCAGAAGTATTTAATCTCTCATGGGCAAAAGCTCTTCTGCTAGTGCTTCTTAAATTTAGGCCTATGCCTTTTGGTAACATCAGCTGTCTCCTTCTGAAATATTAACAGGACACCCTATGTAATTAGATGAGAGAATATATGAACCAATCTTACTCAAGGGAGATATATTACATTATTGTCAGAGTCTTATTGAGGCACTTAAAAGAAATGACAAAAGTTGGTAGTTAATTCATTTCTTGGTGAACTTCCCAGAAACAAAGGCCTTAAGGATCATGATTTACAATATGGAGATTTTGTTTATTAGAAAATATGTCAAATAAAAGATTATTTTGCAGCCACATTGGAAAGGATCTTATTAGGTATTGTTAAATAATCCATGCACTGCTAAATTAAAAGGCACAGACCTATGGGTTCACATCTCTTATTGTTAAAAGTGTCTTTGCATTAGACTAGTCTGCAGAGAAAGCTGCTGACTTTAAACTTAAATCAGTGCTCAAACAGAGAAGAAACAACACCCGTACCAGGAGGAGAAGAAGACAACAGTGGTAGACAGCTGATCCAAGAACCAAACCAGGACTGTAAGATCCATCCTGGTAGTTCAGATGAACTAGTTACTAAATAGCTGCCTCCCTATGAAAATTGAGTTATTGTTTTTAAATTGAAAAGTATTGCTTTACTCTAAGCTATTAATGATCATTGTGGACATAAAATTATCTAGTAAATGTGTCACAAAGTATGGCTATCTAACTGATTGTTTGGATCTGTCATCAAATTCCCCAGTCAATAAAAACTGACATAAATCCCTTCATAATTCCTGTCACCAACTTTTCAGATGTCCCTAAAATTACCACTCAACTAGAGAGACCTCGGCCTGGCCTAATCTTTCATGTTCAATTTCTTCAACATATGGATCCATCCTTTGTTTGATCTGTCCTCAGTACTTAGAGACTAAACACACCCCAAGGCCCCCTTGTTTCATCACTTGCTTGTTTAACAAATGCCTTAAAAATAAAAATAGGAGTAACTATCCTGGTAACTCCTATATGTTAAATACAATACAGATGACTTTTAGAAAGCCTGCAAGAAAATGATTTATGGTTTAACATTGTGTTTACAAAACTCCTAATTAATGAGACTTTCAATGAGAGCACTCTGGGAAGAATCACTTGTGTCCCCCAGGTTTTGTTTTAATATTGTAATTGACCCAGTTTCTGAATGATAGGCACATAAATTGTCTTAATATCTGGCATATAGAAGTTTTATGCTTATTGGGATATTATGTTACTTCATTGTCTATATATAAGGAAACAGATGAATTCCCTTTCTCTATTACAAAGTCAATAAATCCATGTTAGTAAGATATCAAGACATTTGGTTGCAAAGTGTTTTGTGAATTTTGGTTCTTAGGGCATGAGTATATGATCAGAAATCTATCAGCTATCATCAGTCAAAGAGTCAAGGCCTCTATACAAATCATGTCAGAACAAGCATACCTAAATATCATAGCCCAAGAAGTATCAGATAACAGGGTTGCCTTAGATTTTCTATTGGATAAACAAGAAATGTTTGTGCTCCTGCTCACAACACTTATTGCTCTTTTATCAATGCCTCTGGAGAAGTGGAGACATACCTAGGAAAAAACTCCCCAAATATAAGTTGGTTATAAGATATAAGGGAAAATAACTCTTTAACTGATCTATTTAGTTGACTCCTCTCTGAAATAAGCATTTTTCCCCACCCTGTTTTACAGATGCTTATTATTTTCATAGTATGTATTACTTATTCTTTTCCTAGTTATCAATCTACTTATGCCACGTATCACTGCTTTCTTTAGAATTATTGCTAAAAACACATTTGCAATGTTTGTTCAACAATGTGATATAATTGATAATATGTGTAGCCTATGAAATGTCTTCTTGTCAGCATATAAAATGTCAACATATAAAATGTTTTCTTATGTTTGTTCACTATATCTATATCACTCCCAATGTGGATAACTAAGAAAAAATATATATACATATATATGAAAAAGCTTATCAATGAGGGACACAGTGGACCCACTACAGGCTGGCAGTACCACCCTGGAACCAAGGGGCAAATATACTAATCATCAAATCTTTATATCAGAAAGTTCACAATCAAAACTTGGAAATAAGGAAAGAAAATTACACCTATTAAGGTATATTGTTGTAGTTTAATCGCTAAATAGCATCTTACACTTTTTACCCCATGGGTTATAGCTTGCCAGACTCTTCTGTCCATGGGATTTCCCAGGCAAGAATACTAGAGTGGGTTGCCATTCTTTCTCCATTAAAGTAAGAAGTCATTTAGCTAATACATGATTATTTTAATATAAATTTATTTATTTTAATTGGAGTTAATTACTTTACAATATTGTGTTGGTTTCGCCATACAGCAAACATGATTGGGTTTATGCTAACTAGAAGAGCCTATCCTGTAGCCTATCAGGTATACACTTTAAATCTGCTTTAACCATTAAAGCATGTACTGTCCAGAAGTAAGGACTGTCTATCTTGAAGACAGTGATAAATGCATCTATTTCTGGGATAAACTGCTAATATTCAATCTATAGTAAGACTCAATTCTCAGAGCCAAAGCCATACTGACCCACTGTGTACATATGATTCTGCTTTTTTCCCCTTAGGCCTTGAAGGAATGTACCCCTGCCATGCTTCTTTTGTTATGACAAGATATAAAACTATGTCAAAAACCTGCTTCTACAGAGAAGTTCCTCACAGCTATCTGAGAGACTGTCTTCCAGGTTATAGACCTCAGTCTGGCTGGAATAAAACATTTCTTAATTCCTATTATATTTTTAGTTGGTTATTTCTGTCAGCATTTAGAAGGTTGAGTAACCAATGTCATAGATGTTGACAGGGTTCAAATGACAAATGTTAAATAGCTTCCTTTCTCTAAGGACAGGAGGGAAACTGTTAAGAGTTTTCACTGAACAGGTAATAAAGTATGATTTATATTTATAAGATTTATATTTAAAAATAAATTTTAAATCTTGGTAGAAGTGTAGACTGGAAGTAGACAGGACATAGATTTAGATGTCACTGTAATTGCTCAAGTGAGGATGGATAACTAACCTAGAATTGTGACAGTTTGCATAGACTATTAATACAGAATCCAAAATTATCTAAGAGGTAAAGGTGACTGGAAATGGTATGTAAATAGATGTTCAAAAGACAAAGATGTTTAGGATAGATGTTGATGCCATTTAATAAAGTAAAATCCACTATAAAATTGATTTAATGAAGAAATTTGAAGAATTTTATTTTAGACTGTTGAGTTTGACTTGCATGATAGTCACAGAAAGAGGAAGGATGAAATGAAAGAAGGAAGGCATGCCAACTTCAGGAGACTACAGTTCATGATCAGTGATCAGTAAGAGATCTAGAGGTGAGATATTACGACAAGTGAAATCAGAGCACTATGATAGAAAATATGGTTTAAATTTTTCAAATTAATCAATCCTGGGGACTGGCAAAGGCAACATTAACAAGATTACAAAAGAGGTTAACATAAATGAATGAGATAAATAAATTTGTTTTCTTATAAGTTTAGGTGGGCTAGACTGTAAATGGGGAGAGAGAAATTTAAGTAAATAAGAGAATTTCTCTTCAAGTCACACTGTAATAAAAAAGAATAGACTTAACTTTTGACTTCAAACATTTGGCAAACTGGGAAAAACTACTGACTTCAAAACACTGAGAACATGAGATGATACTCCCTGGGAGAAAGGAAATAAATATCATTAGCTCTACAAGCACTCAAACTTTCTGCCTGGAACAATTTTCAGAAGCAGAAGAATGTGAGCAGAGCCCTCACTTCACCGAGTTGAGAGGGAGGAGACTACAGCTCCAGAGGCTGAGACAGTAGGAAATTATGGAGCAGAATTTGAATAAATACTAGAGCTTGCTCTGAATCATCTGTCTGGTTGAGGCAGAGTATGTGCTCTAGTTACTTTGCTCTTCTCTTTCTTTAGATTATACCATATAGACTATATATAATTTCTCAGTTATTTCACCACAGAAGGCCATACTTGCTCCTTTCTAGTCTACTGTTCACTCCCAACTCCAGACCACCCAATAAATCCAAATTTTTACAATTATGCACATGTTACAACAAGCACATTTTGGGTTGAGAGATGTAATTTCTTGTTAGGTCCACAATTCAACTACATCAGAGATTAACATCTCCAGAAGCTATACTCTGTCATTAATTTACTGAAAAAGTACATGCCAAGACAAGGAAACTAATATAAAACATATGTGTGTGTGTTAGTCTCTCAGTCATGTCCAACTCATTGTGACCCCATGGACTGTAGCCTGCCAGGATCCTCTATCCCTGGTGATTTCCAGGCAAGAATACTTGAGTGAGCTGCCATTCCCTTCTTCAGGGGATCTTTCCAACCCAGGGATTAAATCTAGTTCTGCTATGTTGCAGGTAAATTCTTTACCTTTTTTCCTGTCAATATATGTCATAGACCCCACAGTTCCTGAACTCTCTTATTAGAGATCTATTTGTATCTATCTTGGGAATGTTGTCAATAATAAGCAATTTTAGTAGTTAAGGAAGGACATGGAAACTTAATAGTTACTGAGAAAGGGTTAAAATCAATATAGTATGTTAATTTCATGAGTTTTACTATATATTTTATAAACTTAGGGTGTGTGATATGGAGGGACAACATATATTCAATAGTGTGAAAAGAATCCACATATAGTAACTATGAATAACTTATTTCTAACAAATTTGATTAAAGTAGACAGGGCAGAGAATTTTCATTTCATAGATAATTTCCTCATATTTCACTGAATTTAAAATTGAATTAGGATGGTTCACAGTACTTGAAGACTATTCAAACCTTTACTTGTTATGTAAGGCAAGGACACATTGATATGATTTGAACAGAGCTAGCCAGTCATTCAGACTCTTCCCTACTGTCAGCTTTGCTAGGCTCACTGGATATTCACCATGACATTAATCGGTGATGAACAAAAGTGAACCACAGACAGAACTAAAGACTCAGCCTGTGAAAGGATGCTCCTGAAAACTGGACGTTATGTCCAGAGAATTGAATCTCAGCAAACGTGCTGAGAATCTTATTCATTTGTTAAACTACTGTTACTTTTACCTTATAAGGGGAGCCAAGCACAAAGTGAGAGTCTCCAGAATAGTGAAGTGGGGGTGAGTAAGGATAGAAAGCTCTTCAGATCAAGGGAAGCAGGAAATTTCCCTCCAAAGAAATCCTCCTTCATGCTGGATTAAGTCACAATAGTTCCAATAAGGAGCTATGGGAGCCTGAGGAGTATAAGCCTTTCTATATTCTTATTTATGTAATGTTCTCACGAAATTTGTATATCATTTTGTACAAAAAAAAACCCTGCTTGTTATCTTTTGTTATCTTGTTATCATCACTTCACTGCCTCATTCTGAAAAATGCTAATTGTTCCTCTAAGGTAGCATATGCATGTATGTTCTACAATCAAGAATTCAACCTAATACAGTTAAGTTAATTTTTATGTCTTAACTTAGTGAAGTACTTTCATGCTGTCTCTTATACACATCTTATTCAAATTCTGCTCCATAATTTCCTACTGTCTCAGCCTCTGGAGCTGTAGTCTCCTTCTGCAGGGAAGTTTTGAGCTGAACCAGTGATGGGTATATAGTAAATTATGGAGAGGCAGTTAGCAACTCTGGGAGAATTTCAGATAAAGGAGGAAAATACAGTTGCGATCCACCCCTGCCCAGTTTGTGAGCAGCACTCACATGATCAACAGCACAGGTCAGATTTGGGGGGCCCGTGGGGAGGGGTGGACGCAGTCCCGTGCAGTGCGGTCCAGGCAGACGGCAGCGTGAGCCAGCTGGGTGGGCGCACAGGCGTTGTCGGACAGGCCCTCTTCCCGCCTCCCTCGAGCCCCTGTGTCCAGGGCCGGGAGCTGAGGTGCAGCCTTTCCTTCTGTTGATGTTTTAAGGTTCGCTGGTTTTGAGGATGGAGCTGAGAAGCCTCCAGTGTCTCATTCTGAGCCGCAGGTGGAGTGACTGCGCGGCCGCGCAGGGAGGTGGGGGCTGACGTTTGAGTCGGGATCTCAGGGACATCTCTTAACTCAGGAATGCAAAGAATTGAGATGGAATTCACAGAACGTGAGGTCCACCCTTCAGAAGTATAAGTCAGCGTTTCAGCATTAACATACTGGCAGAATCATGCAGCTGTCGCCCCGATTCCAGAACATGTCAACGCCGCCCTCCCGGGCCCTGGTCCTGCCGCGCCCGGCCTCGCTGACCCTGCGCCTCTGTCCCCGGACACCCCTCCTCTGCCCCTCCCTGGGACCGGCCTTGGCGCCTCTGCGTTCCCCATTTCAGAGCCTGTCCGTGTTGTGCGTGTTTCCAAGCGTGTTTGCTCACGGCTAAAGTGCTGGGCTTCTCTTTAGTGTCTTGAATGGAAAGCATTCTTCATCTTGCCGTTCCCCCATCCTGAGTTTGTGGAAAAGAGTAAATGGTCATGAAGACCAAGGACAGAAAAGAAAATGCCAGAGTGTTTCCATAGAGTTTTTATTCTGAAAAGTGTTCAAGTTCAGACAAGTACAAGAGCGTGCTGTGAGCCCCTTCACCAGGGACCCCCACCCGGCTTCCCCATGCGCGCCGCCTCTGGTTTCAGGTGCTCCCACCCAAGCTGAGCTGCTCCGCCCGGCCAGGGTCTGCCAGGATTGTCAGCAGGAAGTCTCCCTTCTCTCCTTGCCCTCACGGCTGGCCCGGCCGCGGTGCCCCGGAAGGTCTGGAGCAGTCATTCCGGACGTGGGCCTGCCCACCCGACTGCTGCTGAGACTAAGCTGCGCTGGGTCTCTGCGCTGATTCCACCGTGGTGTGCAGGGCCCCTCCTCTGCTGTGCCCGCTCGGGAGTGGTGGCGCACCTCAGTGGCATATGCGACCCTCCCAGACCAGGGATGGAGCCCGTGGCCCCTGCGCGGGCAGGTGGCTTCTTATCCACTGCACCACCAGGGAAGCCCGAGGGAGCTTTTTGTCCTTTGTGATTGGTATTTGTGGGGAAACACTTTAAGACTGAGTTTCCCTCACGGTGGCCAAAAGGCCGCTTTTTAAAGTCCATTATTCGGGCTGCGGGAGGGGCTTCCTCGTCTGTTTCATTCCGTCACTGTGGACAGTGGACTGTCTCCTGCCTCTCGAGCTGTGATCCGGGTTGTGATCTGATGTTTGGTCTGCTGTCATTGTTTCTGTTGGTCTTTAAATCGCCCCTCAGGTGACGTGTGTGCCTTTCGGCATCTCCCCGCCCTTTCTGACCACTTATTTAATTTCTCACGCAATAACTTGGTCGAGGTTCCTTTGTTCTCTGCCTGCCTCACCCTGGGAGAGCAGACAGTCCCAGTCTCCAAGGTGAAGAGTGTTTAGAAGCCGGGTCAGGGCCCCAGCGCTCGCTCTGTCTGGGGAGTCTGGAGTTCAGCCCTTCCGGCACCCCTGGGATCACTCCCTTCTCCTCTCTTTCCTTTGCTGAGAAACTCAGCTCTGCTCCATCCCTCCATCCCCAAGCCCCTCCCTAGCGCTGTCCTTGCTGGGAGGGCTACAAAATGTTCGCTGTTAACACTGACCAAAAAGTTTGTATCGAAGCTTTATCAGAGCAATAAAGTGTTCTTCCTAAAACAGCTTAGTATGTTCAGCATCGACATTTTAATTGTCGTTTTGAATGTAACAACTGTGTAATGAGCTCTGAGTATAATTTGCTTCTGCATGTGACGCTGCGCTTTCTAGCGAGGCTGCAGCTCACGCCTCTGTCTCCTGAGAAGGCGTGCGCGCGTCTGGATTGCACGTGTGCCGTCTCTCAGCATCCGCCTCTTGGGTTTTAGAGCAGCACCAGAATCAACACTTTCAACTGGTCCAGGCTCCGGAAGCTCAGCTTCAAGAGGAGACGGTTTCTCATCAAACTCCACCCGGAGGCCCATGTGAGTGCCACCACGAGGACGGGGCTAAGGGAGCGCTCCTCTGCTCAGGCGCTAACTGCTTGTGTGTCGTTTCAGCAGCAGCACAGAGAATGTAAGAGCAGGACAGCTGGCCGGGGATGGTCACTGGGGAGACCTGCCCAGTGGGGCCCACCCTGGGCGTGCTGGCAGCCGGGGTGGCCGCGTGGCCTGAGCGCGTCCGCGGCTGGCGGGCTCCCGGGCTGCTGAGAACTGTAGCTTCACTGCAGCCGCCCCTCTTCTGGGTGACGGCGCTGCAGTACAGACTGTTTAGCTGTGGTCCGAAGCCCCGCAGCAAGTCAGTGCTGGGGCTGCTGTCCAGCAGGAATGGAGGGTGTTTCCAGAATTCTGTGTCTTTGACTCAGAAATTGACCCTTCTATGGTTCTAACTGAGGAAGCCTTGACTTTCAGAAAATAAATGTTCCTTTCTTTTGTGAGTCCATAAGTTAATATTTAAAGATAAATTTAGTGAAATTAGTAAAAAGGGCAAACGTAAATGTCTATACAGTCTGATGGGAGGAAGAATCCACTGCTTGAGACAGTTCTAAGGTGTCCATGGTGTTACACGTCTGCTGTGCCAGGGAGCTGAGAGACAGATCAGCCCGCCGCTTGGGAGGGGGCCCGGGGGCTGCAGCTCAGCCTCACCCCGGAGCCGGAGCCTGGGCCAGTCCCGGGAGGGGCCACCCCTAAGCTTCTCAGAGGCAGGGGATTAGCAGGGGCTTTGTCAAACCAGGGTCACTGCCACCTGCAAGCTTGTTTATTTTGTGCAGAAAGTGTGGCCAGATAGCTTGTTTGTTATTCAAATATTTATTCTAAGAATGAAAGAGAAGTATAAAGAATGCCAAGAACACTTATGAAATGCAAGTAAAAGGCTAGTTTTTTTCCTCTATAAGTTAAAAAAATGTCTTTGGCAGTTACTCCAGAGAGGCAGGGAGATAAGAGAGTCAGGGCACAGTTCAGCACTGCGTCGGTCTCGACACCCGGCAAGGCTGTGTGTTCTATCATGCCTCACCCTGGGAGAGCAGACAGTCCCAGTCTCCAAGGTGAAGAGTGTTTAGAAGCCGGGTCAGGGCCCCAGCGCTCGCTCTGTCTGGGGAGTCTGGAGTTCAGCCCTTCCGGCACCCCTGGGATCACTCCCTTCTCCTCTCTTTCCTTTGCTGAGAAACTCAGCTCTGCTCCATCCCTCCATCCCCAAGCCCCTCCCTAGCGCTGTCCTTGCTGGGAGGGCTACAAAATGTTCGCTGTTAACACTGACCAAAAAGTTTGTATCGAAGCTTTATCAGAGCAATAAAGTGTTCTTCCTAAAACAGCTTAGTATGTTCAGCATCGACATTTTAATTGTCGTTTTGAATGTAACAACTGTGTAATGAGCTCTGAGTATAATTTGCTTCTGCATGTGACGCTGCGCTTTCTAGCGAGGCTGCAGCTCACGCCTCTGTCTCCTGAGAAGGCGTGCGCGCGTCTGGATTGCATGTGTGCCGTCTCTCAGCATCCGCCTCTTGGGTTTTAGAGCAGCACCAGAATCAACACTTTCAACTGGTCCAGGCTCCGGAAGCTCAGCTTCAAGAGGAGACGGTTTCTCATCAAACTCCACCCGGAGGCCCATGTGAGTGCCACCACGAGGACGGGGCTAAGGGAGCGCTCCTCTGCTCAGGCGCTAACTGCTTGTGTGTCGTTTCAGCAGCAGCACAGAGAATGTAAGAGCAGGACAGCTGGCCGGGGATGGTCACTGGGGAGACCTGCCCAGCGGGGCCCACCCTGGGCGTGCTGGCAGCCGGGGTGGCCGCGTGGCCTGAGCGCGTCCGCGGCTGGCGGGCTCCCGGGCTGCTGAGAACTGTAGCTTCACTGCAGCCGCCCCTCTTCTGGGTGACGGCGCTGCAGTACAGACTGTTTAGCTGTGGTCCGAAGCCCCGCAGCAAGTCAGTGCTGGGGCTGCTGTCCAGCAGGAATGGAGGGTGTTTCCAGAATTCTGTGTCTTTGACTCAGAAATTGACCCTTCTATGGTTCTAACTGAGGAAGCCTTGACTTTCAGAAAATAAATGTTCCTTTCTTTTGTGAGTCCATAAGTTAATATTTAAAGATAAATTTAGTGAAATTAGTAAAAAGGGCAAACGTAAATGTCTATACAGTCTGATGGGAGGAAGAATCCACTGCTTGAGACAGTTCTAAGGTGTCCATGGTGTTACACGTCTGCTGTGCCAGGGAGCTGAGAGACAGATCAGCCCGCCGCTTGGGAGGGGGCCCGGGGGCTGCAGCTCAGCCTCACCCCGGAGCCGGAGCCTGGCCAGTCCCGGGAGGGGCCACCCCTAAGCTTCTCAGAGGCAGGGGATTAGCAGGGGCTTTGTCAAACCAGGGTCACTGCCACCTGCAAGCTTGTTTATTTTGTGCAGAAAGTGTGGCCAGATAGCTTGTTTGTTATTCAAATATTTATTCTAAGAATGAAAGAGAAGTATAAAGAATGCCAAGAACACTTATGAAATGCAAGTAAAAGGCTAGTTTTTTTCCTCTATAAGTTAAAAAAATGTCTTTGGCAGTTACTCCAGAGAGACAGGGAGATAAGAGAGTCAGGGCACAGTTCAGCACTGCGTCGGTCTCGACACCCGGCAAGGCTGTGTGTTCTATCAATTCCTAAGCACTTAAGATTTTTAGGATTAAATATAGCAGTTAAAGTATTATATTATACTCTATTAGAAGGTAATTTGGTAATGAACGTCACAGTGTCCAAAACTGTGTGTTGTTTTTGAGTTCAGTGTAGCATTTCTAGGAATTTATCCTAAGCAGTAGCCGTGAGAGATAGGGCAGCGGTTTCTTCATGGCGGTGCGTGTGAGCCTGAAGACCTTTGTGTCCTGCTCATCCAAAACACCCTCAGAGAACCCACAGGAAAGTGAGTGGGTGACGACAGGTAAATGTGTCAGCCAGCACAAAAAGATGCCTTGGTCTCCTCTAATGTGGGAAAAGGTGTCAAAGAGAAGCTTCAAAACGTTAGCCCTGTGACTTAGATGACCGTACTCCTCTGATATTTCTACAAAGAAATATTCCACTGTATTTTTCTCCTCTCAACTATAAATGGGCCCAGAAGTCTGTATACAACTTTCAGAAAGAAAACCTCCCTAGCTTTAACTTGGGAGCAGCCTGCGGCCTTCCTGAATGTTCTTCCTGCTGTGGCCGCTCGAGCCTGCGCCTTTCCACTCGCAGGGGCCCTACCAGGACACCCTGGAGTTCGTGTTGGGCAGCAGAGATGAATGTAAGAGCTTCTGGAAGATCTGTGTGGAGCATCACACCTTCTTCAGACTCTCTGATCAGCCAAGCCGAAGGCTAAAGCCGTCCTCTTCAGCAGAGGCTCCTCCTTCAGATACAGGTGAGCGGCCGCACCGGGCAGCTCTTGGCCTTGTGGCGCTGAGAACCCGAACGTCCCTCCAGGGTGCGAGCGGTTCATGGGCAGAGCGTTCCGCGCAGGCTGAGCCACAGAACCCCTGGAGACGCACAGCAAGTAGAGCAGTGGGGACGAGGCCTCCTAACGGCTGCTTGGACATTGGTTATGCTTATTAATGCAAAGCACACTTTTTAAATGCATGTGTAAACTTAAGACAGAGGCTGGGCAAGTCTTACTTTTCCTTTGCTTCTGTGAAAAATCAGTGCTGTGTATTACTGTTTATTCTTTCCTGTAAACTCTGAATTTTATTCACAGTGGAAGAACTCAGAAACAACTTGCTGATTATGTCAAAGACGGTGGGATGAAGAGGGTTCCGTATGAAAGGTAAGTCCTCTCGTCTTCGTGATGCAGAGTGTGGGCGTTTAAACCCGCGTTTTAAGCGTCTTAAGCTGTGCCTGAATGGAGGGCGCTCCCGCCGTGCAGGTGTGCGTCTTGACACTTGGGTTCCGCCTCTTCTGCTCCACTTCATGGTGATGGTTCGCATTTGACTGTCACTTAAGTTGTTCAGAGGCAGGTGGCACTCGCTCCAGTTTGCCTCGCTCCACCTAGACATGCCGTTTCACAGAGCACGGCTCCCACGGTGCCGAGCTGCGGGGCTGAAGCGCCCTGGGAGGGCAGGCCTCTTCTGCAGGTGGACTTGTGTCTGCAGTCTTGTTTCCCGGCATCCCGCCGTTTCTGGTTAGATGCCTCGGGGCGTGTTACAAACCCCGGGCCCTTTTCCACGTGAGCCCTTGCTTACGGGCGCAGCGCGTGCTGCTCTAGAGACGGGTCGGCACCCTGATGCTGTGTGCTCCAGGAGCGCCTCTGATGATGGCATTCGTATTAAAGCACACTGAAGATGGAGAAAAAAAAGCAGTGGGGTCAGGCAAGCCGGCCGTGGGGCTCACGGCCTGTCCTCTGCTTGCAGGAGACACAGCAAGACCCGGATGTCTGTCCGTGCCCTCAAAGTGGACTTGCCGCGGCAGGTTAGTACTTCTCTGTAAACATACCGGACCTGGCATGGTTGCAGGAGCCCTAAAGTTAGTCTCATCATTCACGTGGCAATTCCAGTCCTGGGACCCAGTTTGCAGAAAGGAGTCCTTAGTGAAGAGGAGCTCTGTGGGCAGACACATGCCACGGTGTTGCTTGTGATCCTGGAGGCCCCAGCGACCGCCGTCCCGGCTGGTCTGGGTGTGGCCGCCTGTTGGGTGAGTCAAGAGCCACTGAGAGTCTCGTTTCAGCAGAGGGGAGCCCGAGCAGGACATGTTCAGGAAACAGTGGCGGTGACGCTGGCCATTCGCAGTGGCCCGTGGAGAACCCTCCTCCCGATTTAGAGACAACTGGGCGCTCGAGAGGCCGGACCTCGCCGCAGCAAGCATCTCGCTTGAGAGGCCGGACCTCGCGGCAGCAAGCGGCTCCCAGCAGCTGGGCCCCAGGCAGCTCCCGTCTTCTTGGGCTTCCATCTGACTTGGTTTTCTGCAGTGGATACAGTGCTTTTTGTTGTCAGGAAAACAGCTAAGGAACACAACTTTTATAAGAGTGTGAAATGATGATAATGCCAGCTGGGGCGGGGGGAGGGTGGGCAGTGGGCGGCGATTTGCTCAGAGAAGCTGTGTTCACTCAGTGGACATTTTGCTATTACGTTAAAGGTAAAAAGCTAGGAGCAGATGTGTGCACCAGCATGTCTGGCATGACCACGGCTACTAAGCCAGGCGCACACAGGCCCCTCACGCGCTGCGCCGGAGGCGTGAGGCCGCGGTGCCGGACGCGGGCTGGGAGTCGCCGGCTCTGAGTGTCGGTCAGCCTGCGGCCGTCTCTCCCTGCCTTCACGTTGGCGTGCTGGCTGCCGCATGCGAGCCGTTTGCATGTGGGTGCCTGCTCTCTCCGTGCAGTATTGTTTAATTACCGTGTGCAGCTGCGTAGTTCCCCATCTGCAGCTTTTTGCTGCACAGGGTGCATGTCCGCTGCCTCTCTATCACTCACACTCTGATGGTGCTTACAGACTACAGCTGTACCTCAAACAGTGACACTCCTGTGTCCCCAATTATTTTTAATTGGGTTTTTAAATAAAAGCCTTCTTTAACTCTTCGGCATATGTTTTCTATTTAGAAGTTCCTTGTTAAATCTTTGAAATGAAAAGAACTTCCCTTGGGATGCACCCGCGTGTCTCGTCCCCCAGCAGCCCTGGCAGGTCGGGGGCACCTTGCTAGCTGGGGGGTGGTTCAGACCATCTGCAGCCACCCAGCCCCAGGGGACGCCAGTGTCCAGAGACGCCCCAGGGGACTCCAGGGTGACCCGGGTGCCAAGGAGACTCGGGACTCTAGCGGCAGACGTGGTGTGGTACCGAGCACGGAGAGAGTGAGCCACAGGAGCCGCAGGCAGGCGATCCTGAGCCCGCTTCAGCCGCATCTGCGTGCACAGGGCTGCGGCTCTGTCACTCTAGAGGAGCGACCTGACCGTCACCGCTGTGCGAGCTGTGAGGGGGCGCGTGGTGCCGAGCGACTCCGCAGCATGGCCTGCCGTCTCACACTGCTTTCTTCTCATTCCACCCAGAGCACCTCATTCCCCGAGGGTGTGAGGACTCCTGTGACGCCATCGCCCACAGCTGCCTCCTTCTGCTCGGCCCCTGCGTCTCCTCCAGGTCCCCCGGGCCCATGCGATCTCCAGGTCGGCGGCAGCAGCTCCGAGACGGGGCCACCCGCGCCCGGCGCCCGGCGGCTGGCTGCAGAGAGGAGCTCCGTGGCCACGGCCCAGCTCCCCCGGCTGGCTGCGCTCCAGCCTCACCAAGGTGTCGGCTTCGGTTGGGGCACGAAGAGCTGTGGCCCCCACAGTCCTGGGGGGCTGAGCTGCCCCACCTCAGGCCCAGAATCAGGGGGTGTGGGCAGGGGGCGCCCAGCTGCGGGGCGTGGTGGCGGCGGTGAGGGGCTCCTCCCCGGGGGCTCCTCCGGTGGGGGGTGCCTGTGCGGCGGTGGGGCCCCGGCTTTCACATTGGCAAGTGGCCAGCTGCAGGTGTCCGAGGAATTCAAGACGACGACCCTGCAGACATTTCCTTCTTTGCCGGAGGCTCAGAGGCTTTCTCCTTCCCCTACGGCGGCCTCAGCCCAGGCTCCGGCCCATCCAGCCCCGAAGGGTCGTCCCCGGAGGTGGCCCCTGGGGACGGGGGGTGTGGCTTTGAGTTTGAGGAGGGCAGCCTCGGTGCCGCGCACCCCTTGGACACCTCGGAGCTGCTGGAGGTGAAGGCGCAGGCCAGCCTGATGCAGCGCCTGCTGAGCCCATCCGACACCAGCTCGCTCCGGAACAACCAGTCCGAGGCCAGCTCACTGAGCAACGCGCCCCTGCCCAGCAGCCTGCCCGCACACATGCCCGGCTCTGCCCCGCCGTCCGGGGCCAGCTCCATGGCCAACTTCCCCGCCTGCTCCGTGCGCTCCGAGGCCAGCTCGGCCTTCCAGTTCTCAGACATCGTGGACCAGTTAGAGCAGCTGAGCTACCCGCCCACGGCAGCTGAGGACTCGAGCAGCTCGGACACAGACTCGTGGGGCTCCGAGGCCGCGGTGCCCCTAGACGTGAGCCTGTTCTTCAGCAGCCCCTTTGTGCAGGCCAGGGCAGACAGAGTCGTTCTCGATTTGCAGAATAACATGAAGAGTTTGATTCCCGGAGAGCCAGTGGAGGAGGATCTGCCCTGAGTGCTCCCAGGCAACCCCGCCCGCTCCGGGGCGAGGGCTCAGGCGTCGGCTTTGGCGCAGGAAGTGATTCTGTGGTCACTGCTGGGTGTTCTTCATCTCCCCAGTTCTCTGTTCTGTTTTAAACGTAAAGAAATTAGAAGGTGCACTTGCTACGGTGCTGAAGGCTGTGCAGCAGAGTGGGAACAGACGCGTGGCTGCAGCCAGCCCTCGGGACCAGCCTGTCTTTGCAGCTTTATTCTCCAGCGTTTGTTCTCATTCGGCTCAACCGTGCGTTTCGAGTGGTGCTGGTTTGGGTTCGCGTTGGCCTTGAGTGAACACGTGCCTTATGCCTGTTGCTGCTTTTTAAGTTGAGACGCTGCCCAGGACTAATTAGGTCGTGCTTTTGTCTTATCTGCCTGTGCAAGGCCCTGAGGGAGCCCCCTGAGACCCAGGTCTTGGGGCAGGGGTGCTGCGGCCTTAGGGCCCAGGGCGCCTGGCGCCCGAGGAGTCACCTTCCTGACTGTGACCCTGGGGCCGCCCTGCCTGGGGGAGGCAGTGGGTTAGCCTGCAAGGGAGACGGGGCCATGTCCTCTCTGCCTGCCTTGGGAAGGCAGGACCAGGCACAGCAGCTGGGGCTGACGGGCACCTGCTCCCTCTGGAGACCCGGCGCCCGGGGCCTCGCTGAACCACGGGGGCTCCACCTTTCGTACAAACGCCAGCTCCTCCCTCAGGCCAGGTGCCTGCTGGACACAGCTGCCCCGGTTCTGGCTGAGCCCACCCCCAATGCGCGGTCTTGAGGCCCGGCCGGGCGTGTGTGTGGACAGGTGAGGTGGCCGCGCCCCCCACCCCGAGGACTGGCTGAGATCTGTGCTCCTTTCCGGCTGCACCTGGTGGGACAGCCATGTTTGCAGGCCAGTTTTCTGAAAGTCAAGTCTGCGCCACAGGCAGGGGCCTGCCGGCGGTGCCAGGAGGAGCTGCCCGGGCGTCTGCAGGTGTGGGCGCCGTCCGGTGGCCTCCACTGCCGTGTCGGTGCTCCGCCCGCACACTCCTGCCGGGAGCGCGGCGCCTGGGCTTCCGGGAACGCTCCCTTGCCTCAGTTCTCATGCTGGCCAGGCCGGCCACGCAGACGTGGGTGCCCTGCGTCCCCGTCCCTTCTCGAGTCACTGGGACCCCCGCAGCCCTTCTACCAGGTGGCCCGTGTTTCCGAGACTTTGGCTGGTAATGACCGAGGTGTGGGCAGTAAAAGCCGGGCACACAGCCTGCTGCGAAAGCCCTTCGCTGTCCCCACAGTCACCTCGGCCAAGGCGCGGTGGTTTCCAGCGCAGACAGGTCTCCCAACGCCACGTGGGTGGCTGAGCGCCCGGCGGGTGGCAATTGATCCTCTGGGCATGCACGCCGCGACCCCATGGCATGTGACGCGGACACCAGGTCTGTGTCTGCAGGGCCCGCCCGGTTCACAGAGTCACCAAACTCACCTTAGAACGGGGAGGGACACGGCCAGGCCCCGGCAGCGCCTGACATGGGCCTTCTCACATCTGTCCTTAAGGCTGTGGAGGTGCGCGGAGCCGTGCCAGCCTCGCCCCAGGCCAGGGCGCGTGCCTGCCGGCCGCATCCCCTGGTGCCACCTTTTGCATGAACGCGTCTGTGTCCTCAGGAGTGAGGAGGAAAGGGCTGGCATTTTCCTGTGAATCTGAACTTGCTTACTCTTTAAAGACGTGTTGACATTTCCTGGCTTGTGGTTCTTGAAAGTTTGTTTCCCGTTGAAATCGCCATTTATGTGACCCAGGTCTTGGGGCAGGGGTGCTGCGGCCTTAGGGCCCAGGGCGCCTGGCGCCCGAGGAGTCACCTTCCTGACTGTGACCCTGGGGCCGCCCTGCCTGGGGGAGGCAGTGGGTTAGCCTGCAAGGGAGACGGGGCCATGTCCTCTCTGCCTGCCTTGGGAAGGCAGGACCAGGCACAGCAGCTGGGGCTGACGGGCACCTGCTCCCTCTGGAGACCCGGCGCCCGGGGCCTCGCTGAACCACGGGGGCTCCACCTTTCGTACAAACGCCAGCTCCTCCCTCAGGCCAGGTGCCTGCTGGACACAGCTGCCCCGGTTCTGGCTGAGCCCACCCCCAATGCGCGGTCTTGAGGCCCGGCCGGGCGTGTGTGTGGACAGGTGAGGTGGCCGCGCCCCCCACCCCGAGGACTGGCTGAGATCTGTGCTCCTTTCCGGCTGCACCTGGTGGGACAGCCATGTTTGCAGGCCAGTTTTCTGAAAGTCAAGTCTGCGCCACAGGCAGGGGCCTGCCGGCGGTGCCAGGAGGAGCTGCCCGGGCGTCTGCAGGTGTGGGCGCCGTCCGGTGGCCTCCACTGCCGTGTCGGTGCTCCGCCCGCACACTCCTGCCGGGAGCGCGGCGCCTGGGCTTCCGGGAACGCTCCCTTGCCTCAGTTCTCATGCTGGCCAGGCCGGCCACGCAGACGTGGGTGCCCTGCGTCCCCGTCCCTTCTCGAGTCACTGGGACCCCCGCAGCCCTTCTACCAGGTGGCCCGTGTTTCCGAGACTTTGGCTGGTAATGACCGAGGTGTGGGCAGTAAAAGCCGGGCACACAGCCTGCTGCGAAAGCCCTTCGCTGTCCCCACAGTCACCTCGGCCAAGGCGCGGTGGTTTCCAGCGCAGACAGGTCTCCCAACGCCACGTGGGTGGCTGAGCGCCCGGCGGGTGGCAATTGATCTCTGGGCATGCACGCCGCGACCCCATGGCATGTGATGCGGACACCAGGTCTGTGTCTGCAGGGCCCGCCCGGTTCACAGAGTCACCAAACTCACCTTAGAACGGGGAGGGACACGGCCAGGCCCCGGCAGCGCCTGACATGGGCCTTCTCACATCTGTCCTTAAGGCTGTGGAGGTGCGCGGAGCCGTGCCAGCCTCGCCCCAGGCCAGGGCGCGTGCCTGCCGGCCGCATCCCCTGGTGCCACCTTTTGCATGAACGCGTCTGTGTCCTCAGGAGTGAGGAGGAAAGGGCTGGCATTTTCCTGTGAATCTGAACTTGCTTACTCTTTAAAGACGTGTTGACATTTCCTGGCTTGTGGTTCTTGAAAGTTTGTTTCCCGTTGAAATCGCCATTTATGCATTTACAGATATGTACTGACTCAGAAATCTTTTGTTTACTCAATAAAATAAGGGAGCGTTTGCTACAGATTCTAGTGCCTTCTAGCTTCCTGTCCTCTGCTCGCCTGTGGTTTTGATTTACCTGTACTGAAGGTCGTCTCGTGTGCCGAGCCCACCCCTGAGACAGCCCGTGTCGCCTCTGGCCCCACCGATGTCTGTCCGTCTGTGACTGCAGGCAGCCGGCCCCACACTGCCCTCAGACTGTCTCACTGTGGCCGTGAGGGTTGATTCCCACAGGAGGCCAGCGGGGGAGCCTCTTGCCTTCCTGAGCAGCCCCGCTCAGGCCTGCCGTGGCCCCTGTGATCAGCACGTAAGGGGTGCAGGAAGCCTGGGGTCTGCCGCTCTGGGCCCTCACGAGCCCCCACGGTGGGGAGGAACCACGTGGTCCTCAGGCACAGGACACATGCCATTGGCGTCTCCTGAAAATGAGGCCATTATTGCCTCCTCGCAGTCAGACGCCCCCCACCCCCCCCAGTACAATCCTTGGGCCGAAGGGAGGCAGCTGCTCAGATTCTGGGCCCCCGCTGGCCGCCAAGAGCTCTCTGCGCCTCCAGGAGTGGGTGCCTCTCCAGCCCCCAGTGTCCGGGCAGCTGCCCCCGGCGTCCTGGGCAGCTGCTCCTGGGGCCGGCTGCTGAGGAGAGTGCCCGGCAGCATGAGCCTTAGGGAGGGGCGCCTCCTCTCCGGGGCCTGGGGGCACCTGGCCCCCAGTGTGGTGGGGGTGGGGGCGCCTGGCAGCTCTGGAGCGGCCTCTGTCGGTCCACACTCCCCGGGAGCCTGTGGCAGGCGGTCACGGCCCTCAGAGGAGAGGACAGTGGCTCACAGGCGTGGGCCCTCCTGTGACTCCAGCCCTGTCCCTGACTGGTGCCTCGGTTCCGGCGCCCCCAGAGGTTAGCCTGGGCGGTCCCCAGGGCGAGCGGTCAGGAGCGTAAAAGCCCTGTGGCCTCACTCTCCAGGAGCGTCCACTCGGGCCTCGCCTCCCTCCCAGCGGCGTCCCTGCAGGCTGCCTGCTGTACGGGACCTTGCCTCCAGTGCTCCAGAGCTCCAGAGGATCGCTAAGGCACAGCTTCTCAAGCTTTAGACAGAAGGTGTCACTTATTAGAGCCTGCTCCCTGGGCCAGCAGGAGTGTCCCACAGAGAAGACCCCCCACCTAGCGGACGTCGGCCGGAAGTCGGACCAGAGTGGGACTGAGCTGTAGGTTGGGGTGCCTGCTTCCCTGAACAAGGAAAGATTTACTTAGAAGGAAACTCTGGGAGACGCCCTGGACATGGCGTGCACACAGATGTCACCCCTGAGTATCGGCGCCACGCACGGACTGCGGTGTCAGCCTCGGGAGAAGGACGGACATAGAGCGGGAGAAGGGGAGCAGTGTGGACCCCTCGGAGCAGCTTTTACTGCATGAGCCGCGCTTTGCATGAATGTGACTCAGAAACCCCGGGCCAGACGTGGAGCCAGGCCTGGCTTCCGCCAGCCCAGGGTCCCGTTTGCCTGGAGCGGAGGGAGCCGGTGCTCGCCTTCCTTCCGAGCCGAGGGGCCGCCCTCCCAGCCAGCCAGGCACAGCTGCAGCTTGCGCCCTGCGCCTTCTTAACCTTCACACTCGACCTTGACTTCCCAAACCAGAGCTGACTCGTTCCACTGTGAGGCGCAAGGTTTCAAGATAATTTTATTACTGCGTTTTGAAGGAGAGCATTTAAAGGTACGAAGTGAAAGGAGCTGAGCTTCCCGTCTAAACGTGCCGTCTCTCTCTTGTCACCCTGTCAGGCGGTCAGCAGAAGGTCCCAGGAGAAGACTGTGCATCTCAAGACGGTGCCAACACTGCAGGAGGGTTCTTAGGAACAACTGGAAGTAGAGCCCACGGAGAAAGCGCTCTTCCAGAGTGGCTTCCTGCTGACTGTTTCAAATGAAAGTTTTACATTTTCAGCGGCTTTTCTGAAGACACTCAGGCCTTGGCCCTGCAGCTTTGAGAGCAGAGCCTGCCGTGACCTCTGGGGGGACAGCAGCTGTCCGCCCACTCCAGTCACTTGCTTTTGGACCCTGTCACAACATGCCATTTGCAAACGTGGCCCGTCCGCAGGATCTGGGGGTCCCCGAGGCCGCGGGGGAACAGGAGCACACCCCGTGTGTGAGCAGTTGGCCTGGAGCAGGACTCCCTCCACTCAGCTGCACTGCCCCGGCCAGGAGACGACCTTGCGCACAGGGGTCGGTGTTAACAGGTACGTAAGGTTCTTCACCATGCCCGTTAGGGCCACACATGCCCGGTGGAACCTAAAACGTGGCGTTTGGCACCTTAAAAATGCTTGAGCCGCCCGTATGCCTGTCAGCCTGTGCACTAAGCCAAGTCGTCCGCGTGGACAGGATCTTCCACGGTCAGCGCCTGGGTCCTCACAGGGTCCAGAGCAGTGCTCACACACCCCAGGCCCTCCTGGAAGTGGCGGGCAGAGCCACAGCCCCACGAGGGGCTCCACAACAGGGACAGTGGCCCGCACGCTCCACAGCCTCGGGTGTGGGTGGTTGCACCTTCCTGCCACGTGCCTGAGCACAGCTCCCCACAGATGTATTTGCCTCATCTCCTGGCATCTGAGTTGACAAAATGGGTGTCGCTGTGACCTGCAACGTTTCACTGTAGCCGAAGTGAGAGAGCGGGGCCCCCGCCACCCCCCGCGCGCCCGGACGCTGAGCCCTCTCCCCGTGAGCACAGCCCTGCTGCACGGGCGGTGCTCCAAACAGGCGTAGACAGTGCACATTCACCTGCTGCTTTCCATGGCTTTCTGGAACGCTTTCCCTGGATAAATTCAGTCCTCGCTGATTGAACCCTCGGATGAGGCGCCCAAAGATACAAGGGCAGTTGTGCCCACAGTGGCAACACCAGATGGCGGCTCTAACCCCCCAGCCAGACCGTGGGCTCCAGACGGGTCCCCAGCCCGAGCTCGTGCTGCCCGCCTGCCAGCGCCCCTGCTGAGCACACCCCTGCCCACCCCGGCCCGCCTGTGCGAGGCCTCAGGGCCGCCACCAGCTCACCGGCTACCTGCTGTTTAAAACTAAAGCCTCTGTGCGAGACCTGGTAAACCGCACCGCGAGCTCCCTGTGGATGGCCTCGTGGAGGAGGGCTGCGTGGGGCGGGAGGGTGCTGGGTCGCCCTGTGGACCTGCTCTCAGGACCAGGGAGCGTGAGCGACGGCCCTCAGCCCGGAACTGCGGGCCTGCCTGGGGGGAACCAGCGCTCACCTCGCGAGCAGGCTCTGCAGGCTGCTTCTTCCTATTTGACTGAAGAGCGAGGGCCTCACAGTCTTGTTGGTTTCCGCCGCGTGAGAACGTGAGTCAGCCGTCAGTGTTCACGTGTCCCCTCCTCTCGAGCCTCCGCTTCTATGCTCTTTTCTGAACCTTCAGTGGGTCATGGTGTCTCATCACGCAGCTCCAGGCTGAGGGACAGAACGGACTCTGGAGTGTGATCCTCACAGCTCGTCTGGGGAGCGAGCCTCTTCTCTGGTCAAAGCAGCCGTGTTTGGGCAGAAGTGACCTCGTGGGCTTGGTGTGGCAGGAGGGGATGTGGGGAAGTCATGTTATTTTAAGGTGGCTTAGCTGATTTTAAACATATAACCTGCCTCTTGAGAAAACTGTATGCAGGTCAGGAAGCAACAGTTAGAACTGGACATGGAACAACAGACTGGTTCCAAATAGGAAAAGGAGTCCGTCAAGGCTGTATATTGTCACCCTGCTTATGTAACTTCTATGCAGAGTACATCACGAGAAACGCTGGGCTGGAAGAAACACAAGCTGGGAGCAAGATTGCCGGGAGAAATATCAATAACCTCAGATATGCAGATGACACCACCCTTATGGCAGAAAGTGAAGAGGAGCTAAAAAGCCTCTTGATGAAAGTGAAAGAGGAGAGAGAAAAAGTTGGCTTAAAGCCCAACATTCAGAAAACAAAGATCATGGCATCCGGTCCCATCACTTCATGGGAAATAGATGGGGAAAACATGGAAACAGTGTCAGACTTTATTTTTTGGGCTCCAAAATCACTGCAGATGGTGACTGCAGCCATGAAATTAAAAGACGCTTACTCCTTGGAAGAAAAGTTACGACCAACCTAGATAGCATATTCAAAAGCAGAGACATTACCTTGCCGACTAAGGTCCGTCTAGTCAAGGCTATGGTTTTTCCTGTGGTCATGTATGGATGTGAGAGTTGGACTGTGAAGAAGGCTGAGCACTGGATAATTGATGCTTTTGAACTATGGTGTTGGAGAAGACTCTTGAGAGTCCCTTGGACTGCAAGGAGATCCAACCAGTCCATTCTGAAGGAGATCAACCCTGGGATTTCTTTGGAAGGAATGACGCTAAAGCTGAAACTCCAGTCTTTGGCCACCTCATGCAAAGAGTCGACTCATTGGAAAAGACTCTGATGCTGGGAGGGATTGGGGGCAGGAGGAGAAGGGGACGACCGAGGATGAGATGGCTGGATGGCATCATGGACTCGATGGATGTGAGTCTGTGTGACCTCCGGGAGATGGTGATGAACAGGGTGGCCTGGCGAGCTGCGATTCATGGGGTCGCAAGGAGTCGGACACGACTGAGCGACAGAACTAAACTGAATGAAAGCAGATTTTAATAAACGGGTTCTGTTTCTATTCTACGTTGTCTAGGTTTTCTGATGTCAGCGAACATTTGTCTGTGTCTATATCAATGTGGGGTGAGCAGCCCAGAGGTCAGCTCTACCAGCCCGCCTGGGGACCCTGTCCCCGGAAGCCCTGGGTGGGGTCCCGGCTCCAGCTCCCCAGGGCTCTGAGCTTGTCAATGTGAAAGCGGGCTGCTGGAAGGAGAGCCACACTGCGGGGCTGCAGCATGGGAGTCCTCTACACCCACCTCCTTCACATTGCACTTGTTAGGATACCTTAAGTTGCTTTTAATCACCAATTAAACATCTTCTCTGAAATTCTGCTTTAAGGTAATTTTCAAATTTGGCATTTAATAGTTATTAATTTCTCATAGAAAAACATTATAAATAAACCTTCAAGGATTTTTCTGAATAGGTGAGATAATTTTGTATTACAAAATATTGGATGACATGGAACAAGGTGCAAACTTGGCCTCAGTGTGATCAGGAGCAAACGGCACTTGAAGGAGGGAAGGACAGTGAGTGTTGGTTGTTCTGTGGTATAATTCTACAACGCCAGAGCAAAGTCCTTGTTAATGAACAATTCAGGGGTGTAGAGAACCGTGCGGGTGAGACTGAGCGACCCAGCTTTCTGGGCAGGGTTAATGAATCGGCCTCAGCACACCTGTCCTCCTCCTCGCCCACCTGCGGTCCCCTCCCCGCTCTGTGGCGGACCATCTCCTGGGACCCCGAGCCCCAGGCCAGGCCGCCCTGGAGGCTCCTTGGGGAAGCAGGGTCACACTGAGCTGTGCCTGCCGCCACGGTCCCCGAAGGGCCTGGTGGCGGAGCTGCCCCTCGGGTCCACCCTTCCTCATCAGCCCACATCACCCGTTCACTTCCAGGCCTTTCCATGGAGAGTCCTCAGTCTTCTCCCTCCACCCAGAGGAGCCCGCCGGGCCTGAGCCCCCAGGGCCCAGCCGCGCAGGGCCCCAGCCCCCTCCTGGGCCCTGTCCTCGCTGACGCCGCTGGAGCTGAGATGGACGACCAGGAGGAGCCGAGACGCAAGGTGGGCGCCCCCGGGGTGCTTGCTGCTGGGAAGCGGGGGTCGGGGGCACCCCAGTCTTGAGACCCTCCCCTCACCTCCGGGGGCTCCCCCGCTGCTCTCACGGTTCCTGGCATCCATCGGTTCCAGGTGTGGGGCTGGATCCCGGAGACCTCAGCCTCGCCACTCCCTAAACCACTGGCTTCAGTTTAACAGTGGAGAAGCTGGGAGGAGGCCCGGGGGTCAGGCCTGCGGTGGTCCTGGAGGGCGTCCTGGGGCTGGGCCTGTGGCAGAAGGTGAGGCCCCTGCCTGCAGGTTCAGTGTTGGGCAGGTGGAAGGTTGGCAGGCAGAGCCGGGAACCAAGGAGAGACGCCATCGCAAGCGAGGCCATGGCCTGAAGCAGGGGCAGCCTGGCCTCGGGGCCCCCAGCTTTAGGCAGGGAGCCCCAGTTTCCCTGATGACCCCTCGGCAGGGCTGGGGCCGCCTCCCTGTTCCTGGCCCGCCCTGGGCTCTAGCATCGGCGTCTGGCTGCCCAGCTCGCAGGTTGCGGTGGGGATGGGGGGCTGCCCAGTCCTCTGGAGCCCAGTGCCAGCTTGCTGCCTGAAATCCCTTCCCTACCAGCGTCTCCCATTAACTACGGAAACTGGCAAGGCCCCATAGTACTGGGACGCCTGAAACGGAGCTGGCACTCTCTTTCTAACGGGTGCCCCTCTGCCTGCTGGCAGGCTCCCCTGGGCTCTGAGGGAACAAAGCTCGGCCCCTCCCTCTGCCCCGACCTGGGCCCTGACCTTGGGGTGTGGCTGGCTTCCCCCCACTGAGTTTCCTGGAAGCTGGAAATCCAGGGCTGGCCCTGGCTGCCCAGGCTGGCGTCCGTGCGCCACTGCTGCCAGCGGCCCCTCGGCACTGACCTGCGGTGTGGCCGAGACCTCGGCAGTGATGCTGCCACGGTTGTTTCCGGGCACCGCCCCCTCCCAGCAGCGCTCCCTCCTGGACGGGGCATTTCCCTGCAGGCTTCCTCGTCCTGACTCGCTGCTGCAGAGGAGCTGGTCTCAGGCCCCGGGAGAAGCCCCGGCCCCCAGTCTCCCTTTCCCCGCACGCTTCAGACCCAGGCTGATCGCCTGCAGCCTTGGGCTTTCACCCTTGCTGTACTCTTTCACCTCCTCCCCTGCCTGGGCCCGGACCTCCAGAATGTGTGGGCCCCCCTCGCCCTGGCTCACCTCCCCTGCATCTCCCAAGCAGCCCCAGCCCCCAGACTCTCCTTGGGGCCAGCACACCATCCTGTGCTCAGGCACCAAAAGCCCTGCCTTCCTGCTGGCGGCCACTGCTCTCACCTCTGCCCGCCCCCAGCCTTGCCCTCTGAGCTGGCCCGGACCACCCGCGCGCTACCAACCTGCTCCCCATCCTGTGCACTTTGCTGCCCGCACAGCCACTTCCTCAGCAGCTAGACTTGCTTCCTACCTGTTTCCTCCTGGGAGGATGTCCACTCAAGGGCAGGAACCTCTGCACTTGGCACGTCCCAGGTACCTGTTGCCACAGTTGACACTGGAGGGTCAGCCCCAAGTCTTCCACCTGGTGGAGGAGCAGAGGGGGAGCGTGCAGAAACAGTAGGACCAGGCAAGCACGGGTGGGGAAGCACGAGGGAGGGGCCGCCGACCTTGGCTTGCTCAGGGTGGCGTGGGGCCCTGTGGGGGCAAGGGGCCTGCTGCCCGGGTGCAGCCCTGCCCGTCCCGCTCTGCAGGGCTCTGTCACTGGGGCTTGTCCCTGCACGTTTATCTGACCCACTCTACTGTAGCGCTTGCTTCATTATGGCGGTCTGGAACCCAGCCCACAGTTCTCTGAGGTGTGCCTGCATTTGTTTTTGAACCAGCTGCAGTCCTGGGAGTGATATCAGAACAAAAATCTCATCACAAAATGAGTGATTAGTTTCAGGGTATGCCAGCGTTTGAGCAGCAATTATTTTCTCAAAAAGAATAACATTAATATGAGAAAAACATCTGAGGGAGATGAAACTGGGCTTATATTTTCACTTAGAAGTGACTCAGGAATTACGCGTGAAGGTCACACGACAGTGCTGATTTCAGCGGAAGAGATGGCGTGTTAGGACGGTCGGGGACGTGGCTGCAGAGGCTCACTCACGCTGTCTGGGATTCTTACAGTGCACGCCTACGGACAAGGCATATTTCATAGCAAAGGAGATTCTCGCTACAGAACGAACATACCTGAAGGATTTAGAAGTTATTGCCGTGGTATGAAACCTAAATCCTTTGTTACTTTGATTTTCTGACTACTTCTTAAATCTAGGTCAGAGACAGAATCCCTCCTGATAAACTGCTCTTGGCCATCATGAAATCTGTGTATGCATGTCTATGTGTGTGAAGTGTGTGGAATGTGAAAGTTGCTCAGTCATGTCCAACTCTTTGCGACCCCAGGGACTATACAGTCCGTGGGATTCTCCAGGCCAGGATGCTGGAGTGGGCCACCTTTCCCCTCTCTGGGGATCTTCCCAGCCCCGGGGCTGAACCCAGATCTGCCACCTTGCAGGCAGTTTCTTTGCCAGCTGCGCCATATGTGCTCTGTTAAATATATTTGCCTTCAAACATGTCTTGTCAGGTCAGCATTGGGTCCAGTCTTTGTAAACCTGGCAACATACCCCTGGAAGCTTTTCATCCAGAATCGTTTTCTTATACTGTGGAAACTGGGGTGACCAGCCGAGAGGTTGGCTGTAGCACTGATTGGAGCTGTCCTCGTGAGGGCTCTGCCGTCTGTGCTGCGTGTCCTAAGGTGGGGGGCTCCTGGGTCACCCTGAGCTCTTCTGGCAGTGGTTCCGGAGCGCGGTGGTCAAGGCGGACGCCAGCCTGCTGATCTGATGGCCTTGCTCTTCTCCAACATCGACCCCATCTACGAGTTCCACAGAGGCTTCCTCCGTGAGGTGGAGCAGAGGCTGGCGCTCTGGTAACGCCCTGCACGCCCCCGCCCCCCTCCCCGGCACCGCCCACCATCACTGCTCTCAGGAGCTTTCCAGCTTCAGGAAAGATTTCACAGGAGTCATTATATCATTGAAATAGATGTTAGTAGAAACATAAGTTGCTTTTATGTATCCTGTTCCAAAAGAATTTTTGTTGTTCAGTCACTCAGTCATGTCCAGCTCTCTGAACCCATGGGCTGCAGCACACTGTCCTTCACCGTCACCCAGAGTTTGCTCAAACTCATAGTCCATCGAGTCAGTGATGTTATCCAACCATCTCATCGTACGTCACCCCCTTCTCCTCATGACCTTAATCGTTTCCAGCATCAGGATCTCTTCCAATGAGTCGGCTGTTCACATCAGGAGGTCAAGGTATTGGAGCTTCAGCTTCAGCATCAGTCTATCCAGTGAATATTCAGAGTTGATTTCCTTCAGGATTGAATGGTTTGATCATCTTGCTATCCAAAGGACTTTGCCAGCACCATAGTTTGAAATCATCAATTCTTCAGTGCTCAGCCTTCTTTATGGTCCAACTCTCACAACCATACATGACTACTGGAAAAACCACAGCTTTGACTATATGGACCAAAATGACGTCCTTTCCATCATAAGGGACTGGAATGCAAAAGTAGGATATCAAGAGACACCTGGAGTAGCAGGCAAGTTTGGCCTTGGAGTACAAAATGCAGCAGGGCAAAGGCTAACAGAGTTTTGCACAGAGAACGCACTGGTCATAGCAAACACCCTCTTCCAACAAGAGATGACGCTACACATGGACATCACCAGATGGCCAATACCCAAATCAGATTGATTATATTCTTTGGCAGCCAAAGAGGCAGAAGCTCTATTTGGTCAGCAAAAACAAGACCAGAAGCTGACTGTGGCTCAGATCATGAACTCCTTATTGCAAAATTCAGACTGAAATTGAAGAAAGGAGGGAAAACCATTTGACCATTCAGATATGACCTAAATCAAATCCCTTACCATTATACAGTGGAAGCGACAAATAGATTCAAGGGATTGGATCCGATAGACAGAGTGCCTGAAGAGCTATGGATGGAGGTTCATGACACTGTACAGGAGGCAGTGATAAAGAACATCCCTAAGAAAAAGAAATGCAAAAAGGCAATATGGCTGTCTGAGGAGGCCTTACAAATAGCTGAGAAAAGAAGTGAAAGGCAAAGGAGAAAAGGAAAGATATATCCATCTGAATGCAGAGTTCCAAAGAACAGCAAGGAGAGATGAGAAAGCCTTCCTCAGTGATCAATGCAAAGAAATAGAGGAAAACAGTAGAATGAGAAAGACTAGAGATCTCAAAAACTTAGAGATACCAAGGGAATATTTCATGCAAAGATGAGCACAATAAAGGACAGAAATGGTATGGACCTAACAGAAGCAGAAGATATTAAGAAGAGGTAGCAAAAATACACAGACGAACCGTACAAAACAGATCTTTATGACCCAGATAATCACAATGGTGTGATCACTCACCTGGAGCCAGATATCCTGTAGTGCAAAATCAAAGGGGCCTTGAAACATCACTGCAAACAAAGCTAGTAGAGGTGATGGAATTCCACCTGAGCTATTTCAAGTCCTAAAAGAGGATGCTGTGAAAGTGCTGCACTCAATGTGCTGGCAAATTTGGAAAACTCAGCAGTGGCCACAGGACTGGAAAAGGTCAGTTTTCATTCCAATCCTAAAGAAAGGCAATGCCAAAGAATGTTCAAACTACCGCACAATTGCACTCATCTCACATGCTAGCAAAGTAATGTTCAAACTTCTCCAAGCCAGGCTTCAGCAATATGTGAACGGAGAACTTCCAGATGTGCATGGTGGATTTAGAAAAAGGAGAGAAACCAGAGATCAAATTGCCAACATCCACTGGATCACAGGAAAAGCAAGAGAATTCCAGGAAAACATCTACTTCTGCTTCATTGACTATACTAAAGTCTTTAACTGTGTGGATCACAACAAACTGTGGAAAATTCTGAAAGAGATGGGAATACCAGACCACTTTACCTGCCCCCTGAGAAATCTGTATGCAGGTCAAGAATCAACAGTGAGAACCTGGACACACATCAGTGGACTAGTTCCAAATTGGGAAAGAAGTACGTCAAGTCTGTGCTGTATATTGTCACCCACCTTATTTAACTTTTATCCAGAGTACATCATGCAAAATGCTGGGCTGGATGAAGCACAAGCTTCAATCAAGATTGCTGGGAGAAATATCAATTACCTCAGATAGGCAGGTGACACCACCCTAGTGGCAGAAAGTGAAAAGGAATTAAAAAGCCTCTTGATGAAAGTGAAAAAGGAGAGCGAAAAAACTGGCTTAAAACTCAACATTCAAAAAATGAAGATCGTGGCATCCGATCTCATCATTTCATGGCAAATAGATGGGGAAACAATGAAAACTTTATTTTCTTGGGTTCCAAAATCACTACAGATGGTGACTGCAGCTATGAAAGTAAAAGATGCTTGCTCCTTGTTAATTAAAAAGCCTCTTGATGAAAGTGAAAAAGGAGAGCGAAAAAACTGGCTTAAAACTCAACATTCAAAAAATGAAGATCGTGGCATCCGATCTCATCATTTCATGGCAAATAGATGGGGAAACAATGAAAACTTTATTTTCTTGGGTTCCAAAATCACTACAGATGGTGACTGCAGCTATGAAAGTAAAAGATGCTTGCTCCTTGTAAAAAAAGTTATGACCAACCTAGTCAGCATATTAAAAAGCAGAGACATTACTTTGCTGGCAAAGGTTCATCTAGTCAAAGCTATGATTTTTCCAGTAGTCATGTATGGATGTGAGAGTTGGACTATAAAGAAAGTTGAGTGCCAAAGAACTGGTGATTTTGAACTGTGGTGTTGGAGAAGACTCTTGAGAGTCCCTTGGACTGCAAGGAGACCCAACCAGTCCACCCTAAAGGAAATCAGTCCTGAATATTCATTGGAGGGACTGCTGCTGAAGCTGAAGCTCCAATACTTTGGCCATCTGATGCGAAGAACTGACTTATTGGAAAAGACCCTGATGCCAGAAATGACTGAAGCCAGAGGGAAAGGGGACGACAGAGAATGAGTTGCTGGATGGCATCACCAACGTGACGGGCATGAGTCTGAGCAAGCTCCAGGAGTTGGTGACGGACAGGGAGGCCTGGAGTGCTGCAATCCATGGGGTCGCAGAGTCAGACACGACCGAGCAACTGAACCGATATGGACCTTGTTGACAAAGTAATGTCTCAGCTTTTTAATATGCTGTCTAGGTTTATTATAGCTTTTTTCCAAGGGGAACGTGTCTTAATTTCATAGTGGCAGTCCACCATCCACAGTGATTTTGGAGCCCAAGAAAATAGTCTGTCAGTATTTCCATTTTTCCCCCATCTGTTTGCCATGAAGTGATGGGTCCAGAAACCATGATCTTAGTTTTTTGAATGTTGAGTTTTAAGCCAGCTTTTTCACTCCCTTCTTTTACCCTCATCAAGAGGTTCTTTAGTTCCTCTTCACTCTCTGCTGTTAGGGTAGTGTCACCTGCATATCTGAGGTTACTGATATTTTTCCCAGCAATCTTGATTGAAGCTTGTGCTTCATCCAGCCCAGCATTTCACATAATGTACTCTACACAGAAGTTAAATAAGCAGGGTGACAATATACAACACAGCCTTGACATACTCCTTCCCCAATTCTGAACCAGTCTGTAGTTTTAAGTCCAGTTCTAACTGTTGCTTCTTGACCTGCATACAGGAAGCAGGTAAGGTCTCTGGTATTCCCATCTCTTTAAGAATTTTCCACAGTTGTTGTGATCCACACAGTCAACAGCTTTAGCACAGTCAGCGAAGCAGTTGTTTTTCTGAAAATTTCTTGCTTTTTCTATGATCCAACTACACTTTTTATAGTATACTATATGCTTTGGTGCATACTCAGTCATGTCTGACTCTTTGCAACCCTGTGGACTGTAGGCTGCCAGGCTCCTCTGGCCATGGAATTTTCCAGGCAAGAATACTGGAGTGGGTTACCATTTCTTACTCTAGGGGATCTTCCTGACCCATGGATCAAACCCACAGCTCTTGTGTCTCTTGCATTGGCAGGCAGATTCTTTACCACTGCACCACTTGGGAAGCCCTATGATTCAGTGGATGTTGGCACTTTAATCTCTGGTTCCTCTGCCTTTTCTAAATCCGGCCTGTATATCTGGAAGGTCTCGGTTCATGTACTGTTGAAGCCTCGCTTGAAGGATTTTGAGCATTACTTTGCTAGGATGTAAAATGAGCACAATTGTGCGGTAGTTTGAACATTTTTTGGCATTCCCTTTCTTAGAGGTTGGAATGAAAACTGAGCTTTTCCAGTCCCGTGGCCACTGCTGAGTTTTCCAAACTTGCTGGCATATTGAGTGCAATGCTTTCACAGCATCATTTTTTAGGACTTGAAATAGCTCAGCTGGAATTCCATCAGCTCCACTAGCTTTGTTTGTAGTGATGCTTCCTAAGGCCCACTTCACTTCACACTCCAGGATGTCTAGGTCTAGGTGAGTAATCACACCATTGTGGCTATCTGGGTCATGAAGACCTTTTCTGCCTAGTTCTTTGTATTCTTGCCACCTCTTTTTAAGAGCTTCTGCTTCTGTTAGGTCCATACCATTTCTTTCCTTTATTATGCCCATCTTTGCATGAATGTTCCCTTGGTACTTCTCATTTTCTTGAAGAGATCTCTAGTCTCAGGAGATGATCCTTTTCTGCCTGGTCACTACCATTTCAAGGATGGTCGAGATATGACAACAGACTCTGTCAAGTATGGCCTCCCCCTCAGAGCCTCTGGGTGCTGTTCTGAGCCTGGGACTCACCATCACACTGGCAGCGAGAGGAGCATTTCTCATAAGCTGTCCAAGATTTTGACCTCATTTGTCCCTCTGCTCCAGGGAGGAATCTTCTAGCACCCAGGCCACAGGCAGTCACCAGTGCATCGGGGACATCCTGCTCAGGAACATGCTTCAGTTAAAGGTAGCATGGGCGTGTGTGAAGCTCTGGGCCTAGCAGGTGGTGGCGAGGACACCAGCTTCCTCCTCAGGACAGTGTTCTCCTTAGAACGACAAAAGGCAGGACAGACTTGCTCTCAGGTCAGCTCTGCCCTCAGGTCAGGACAGGAGCCCTTCTGAGCCGTGTTCCTCTCGGAGCGCTATTTCCACCAGGACGGGGTTTCCTCGGGTCAGTGCCCCCTCAGAACAGAGCTCCCTTCAGCCCAGGTCCTCTAGGAGCTGCCTCCTCCACCCCAAAGGCATTCTCTTCAGGACACACGCCCCTCAGGATCAACAGCGCCCCCCAGGGATGCCTCCTCCCTGGCCAGGGTTCCCTCAGCCCGCGCCCCTCAGAGCCGTGGGGCCGGTGCAGCTGTTCCCGCTGCGCTTGCGCCCCTTTACAGGGAGTCCGAGGAACGAGCGTCATCTTCAGCTGCGCTGGCCGCGCTCCCGCGCTGGGGCTCTGGTTCTCGCGACACGCCAAGCGCTCCTCCCTGAGGCTTCCTGCCCCGCCCCGCCCCTGAGGCCCCGCCCCGCCCCTGAGGCCCCGCCCCGCCTCCTGAGGCCCCGCCCCGCTCCCGAGGCCCCCGCCCCTGAGGCCCCGCCCCACAGTGGCCTAGGCGCCCCTTTTTCGGGCTTAAGGTGAGCGCGTTTCCCCCAGACGCAGACATCTCCCGGTTTTCGGTTCTCAGGGAGGGCTGTAGGCGCGTCCCGGAGGCGGCGTGAGCTTAGACCCACACGCGTGCGCACCGTTTGGTGGCGCTTACCTGGCCCGGCGGCCGCCTGTGCGGTCCGCTGAGACACCAGTTCAGAGGCTAGACCCCGGGGCCCGGCTCCGAGCGGCTGGCCGGGTGGAGCCGGGGCGCGCGCCGCCGCTCAGCCTGTCCCGCCCGCAGGCGCTCACCGGCCACTTCCAGCGGCTGCACGAGGTCCTGGCGGAGCTGGAGGCGGCCAGCCGGCGCCTGCGGAGGCTGGAGGCGGTGCGCCGCGACTTCGAGCTGCAGAAGGTCTGCTACCTGCCGCTCAGCGCCCTCCTGCTGAAGCCGCTGCAGCGCCTGCGCCACTACCGCCTGCTGCTGCGCCGCCTGTGCGCCCCTGGGGGCCCAGGCCCCCTCGGCCAGGACCACGCCGACCTGCGCGGTGAGTGCCGCCTGGCGCCCCCGGCCCCCGCCGGCGGGGCCCTTCTCGAGCCCGGCAGGGCAGGGCAGGGCAGGGCGGTTGCTCCTAAACCACTGACTGAAGCATCTGACTCCGTGGACTCTGCCGTTTCACACTTGTTAGAAAGACCAAAGAATAAGCCCTGATGCTTGTGACCTCCAAACAGGACTCGCAGTTGCAGGGTAAACTTAGAGCAGGAAATCACTACCTCTCAGGTCAAGTCACCACTGGCACCAGACATGCCGGAGAGAACTCGGCATCCGGTCTCCCACGTCCTGAGGACAGAACAGATGCTTTCTGATGCACAAGGCACCAAACGGACCCTACAGTGCCGACAGTGCCCTTCCTCTGCTTCCTGAAAGCAAGTGTTGTGTTTTTCCTAAAAAGGAGAGGACACGACTGTCCCAATGGCTCTAAGCATTTTAAGGGAACCGTGAAAGAGCCCGTGTCAAATGAGGGCTCTCATTGAGAGCTGTTTCCAAAGACCGTCCTGTCTCCACCGAGCCTGGGTGTTGGCTGGCAGCAGCTTGGGTCTCAGGACCCACACTTGCTCTCCCTGGCGGTCCTGTGAGGAGTTTGAGCGCAGTGTTCCTGGAATTAAAACCACCTTTAAAATGTCACAAGCTGGTCGGGGGAGGGTTTTGTCCCTGCCATCCCAGCCCACCTGTCCCCCCAGCCCACCTGCCCCTGCCCGTCCTGAGGGACCTCTCCACACAGATGCCCTCCAGGCCATCACGGAAGTGACCTCCGTGCTCCAGCACAGCCTGGCCCAGCTGGAGAACCTGCAGACGCTGACGGAGCTGCAGCGCGACGTGGCCGGCATAGAGAGTCTCGTCGCTCCCGGCAGGGTGAGTGGCTTCGTTTGAGAACATTGTTTGAGCTGGTTAACGTCTCTGTTTTTGACTGAGACATAATTCAGAGTGAATGATTCCATAGTTGTGTATTCATGAGGTTGTGCCACATCGCCACTAATTCCAGGACATTTTCATTCTCCGAAAGAAACCCCATCCCTGTTCGCAGTCGCCCCACCCCTGTTCCCTGGTCCAGCAGCTACTGCCCGGCTTCCTGTCTCTGGAGTTCCCCCTCGGGACGTTTCGCACACGGGGAGCCTCTAGACAGCCTGTCCCCCCAGCCCACCTGCCCCTGCCCGTCCTGAGGGACCTCTCCACACAGATGCCCTCCAGGCCATCACGGAAGTGACCTCCGTGCTCCAGCACAGCCTGGCCCAGCTGGAGAACCTGCAGACGCTGACGGAGCTGCAGCGCGACGTGGCCGGCATAGAGAGTCTCGTCGCTCCCGGCAGGGTGAGTGGCTTCGTTTGAGAACATTGTTTGAGCTGGTTAACGTCTCTGTTTTTGACTGAGACATAATTCAGAGTGAATGATTCCATAGTTGTGTATTCATGAGGTTGTGCCACATCGCCACTAATTCCAGGACATTTTCATTCTCCGAAAGAAACCCCATCCCTGTTCGCAGTCGCCCCACCCCTGTTCCCTGGTCCAGCAGCTACTGCCCGGCTTCCTGTCTCTGGAGTTCCCCCTCGGGACGTTTCGCACACGGGAGCCTCGCAGCCTGTGGCCTTTTGTCTCACTCTCTCTCAGCACACTGTCTTCGGGCTCTTTCGTGCTGGGGGTGGTGGCTTCATTCCCTCCCGTGGCTGAGGAGCAGTGCTCCTTCTCTGGAGGCGGCGCGTTTTGTTTCTCTGTCATCTGCTGATGGACACCTCGGTTGTTTCCACTTTTGGCCACTGTGGGTCTGTGAACACCGTCTGTGAGTCCTATGTGCACGCGTGCTCTCGGTTCTCCTGGGCACACATGCATATGCCCAGGCGTGTAACTGCCAGGTCACGCGGTCAGTCTGTGTCTAACATTGAGAAATTGCCCAAGTTGTCCCCAGTGGCCGCAGCATCTCACACACGCCCCGAGAGCGAGTGAAGGTTCTGATGTCTCCATAGCTTGTCTCTGCGTTAGCCGTGCCGTTCCACGGTCTGCAGGGCGTCTCACCGTGGTTCGGTCTGCATTCCCGATGGCTAGCCTCAAGCATCTTTCCGTGTGTTTATTGGCCATTTCTGTGCCTTCTTTGGAGAAGTGCCTGTTCAGGCCCTTTGCCCACCTTTGCCTTGGGTTGTCTCTTTACTGCTGTGAGGCTCCCTCTCATCTCTGAGTAACAGATCTCTACCGAATATGACTTGCCAAGTCTTCTCCCATTTGTGGGCCATCCTTTCACTTTCTTGAGGGCGTCATTTACGCCACGGAAGCTTTAAATTGAGCTGGTGTCTGATCTCTTGTTTTTTCTCTGGTTGCTTGTGCTTTAGGTGTCATAGCTAAGAAACTATTGCCTAATCCAAGGCATGAAGATTTACCCGTTTTCCCCGAAAAGTTGCCTATGTCTTACCGCTTACGTGGAGACGTGATCCATTTCGAGTTCACTTTTGTAGATGGTGTGAGCTGGGGTCCAGCTTCACCCCTTTCCAGGTGGGAGTACAGCTGTCCTGGCACTTTGGTTGAACTGTCTTCCCACCTTAGTCCAGACTCAGTGGGCCGTGGAGTGAGTTTATTTTGGAATTTTCAGTTTAATTCTAGGGTCTTTATGTCTACTGGGCTGCTTACTTTTTGTCATTAATAGCTTTTGCTTTGGAAAGAACTCACCTGCAATGCAGGAGACCCCAGTTCGATTCCTGGGTCAGGAAGATGTGCTGGAGAAGGGATAGGCTGCCCACTCCAGTATTCTTGGGCTTCCCTCGTGCCTCAGCTGGTAAAGAATCCGCCTGCAACGTGGGAGACCTGGGTTTGACTCCTGGGTTGGGACTGTCCCCTGGAGAACAGAACGGTCACCACTTCAGTATTCTGGCCTGGAGAATTCCATGGACTATATAATCGCAGTCAGACCTGATTTTGACTTTCACAGTAGTGTTTTAAGGGTTGCATGGGGATGTTTTCTGCCTGCACACACACGTGAGAGCACGGGTGTGTAACTCCTGTTTCCTGTCAGCCTCGTTAGAAGGTCCTGAGAATGTGGGGCTGCGACCCTCGGGACCGATGCCCTCCTGGAGCCGGGCTTGACTGCAGCCAGCGCGCTGGCCCCCCCGACCACCCAGCTCCCCGGGGCTGCTCGCAGGCCGGCGGCTCTTGTTCCTGTGGTTTCTTCGCATGCTCCCAGGAAGCTGTCACTCGACGGCCACGTGAACAGGGGCAGCCCACAGGGCAGGGGCGAGGGCGGGCTCCCCGGGGACCAGGCCTTGCTGCCGGCACTGCTGCTGTGACAGAGCCCTGCTCTCCTCACACCGGGGGGCCTGGCCTCCCGGCGGCCAGCGCGTCACTTATCTGAGGAGCAGTGCTGTGGCTGGATGTGGCCCACGAGGCCCCAGGGTGCGCGAAGCGCCAGGGCTCAGGACTGCGCCAGGCCGCCCACCAGCGCCGGGCACGGGCACCACAGTGCTGGGCTCTCGGCGGTGGCAGGGCTGCCCTGTGGATAGGAGGCGAGCCTGCTGGGGGCCCTCCTCCTCCGTGGGGCTGGACCCTGGCTGGGGCCGGGGTTTCTGGGTCAAGGGCTCCTTCCTGCGCTCTTGCTCAGGGCATCTGAGGGCTGCTGAGGCCAGAGTTCGGGGGTATTCTCAGGTCACAGCCCACACTGCCCCTTCAGAAACAGTCCACAGCGACTGTCCAGGGTCCCCAGGCCTACCCTCCCGCCACGGTGCAGGCTGTCAGGGATGTCTGATGCCTGTGCCCCCGAGGCAGGTGTGGGGCCTGGCCTGGCAGTGAGGGGCCCCAGTCCTGGGGGAGTGGGCTGCGGGACCACTGGAAGATCTTGCCCCAGCCACGGTGCCTTCATGGAGGAACCCTCTGGTCAGGCCCCAGGGCGCCTGCTCATAAGTCCCGTGATCTTTGGTGGGAACCAGGCGTCCCGTGCTCCTCCCTGCCATTCTCTAGCTGCCTCACCTGGCATTCCCCAAAGCTGAACTCAGGCCATCTCCATGGCAGAACCTTCCAGAAGCACAGCAGTGCCAGCCCTCAGCACAGCCAGCCTGCAGCAGCTCAGGCATGGGGCACTGGGTTAACTGGCAGCAGGCAGGGCGCGAGGGACCCCAGGGAGCAGACAGGAGGGAGGAGGCTGGAGCGGCAGGTGGGTTCCCAGGCAGGAGGGCACCATGGTAGGGCCGGCGGGGCTGCGAGGGGCTCGGGGAGCGTGGAGCGTGAGGAGCCATCTGCTAGGTGCCCTGAGCCAGCACTTGGGACCCCCTGTCTTCCAGGAGCTCATCCGCGAGGGCTGCCTCCACAAGCTCACCAGGAAGGGCCTGCAGCAGAGGATGTTCTTCTTGGTAGGTCGGCGGGCACCGTCCAGGAGGGGCTGAGCTGTCGGGGGCCGTGAGGGACACGGGGATGCCCTGGGCCAGCCCCCCTCCTGGTTCTGGGCACGGGGCACCTGTATGCAGGCCGAGCAAAATCAGGAAGGTGGAGAAACCCACAGAGCCACGTGGCAGGGCCCGAGACCTCCGGGCCTGAGACCTCCGGGCGTCCCTGCCGCCTCCCTCTTGCCATCTTGGTGGATTCGCCCCCTCCTGCAGGAGAGCCTCTCAGGACCACCACCCCACTCTGCTTCCCCGACCACCCAGCTCCCCGGGGCTGCTCGCAGGCCGGCGGCTCTTGTTCCTGTGGTTTCTTCGCATGCTCCCAGGAAGCTGTCACTCGACGGCCACGTGAACAGGGGCAGCCCACAGGGCAGGGGCGAGGGCGGGCTCCCCGGGGACCAGGCCTTGCTGCCGGCACTGCTGCTGTGACAGAGCCCTGCTCTCCTCACACCGGGGGGCCTGGCCTCCCGGCGGCCAGCGCGTCACTTATCTGAGGAGCAGTGCTGTGGCTGGATGTGGCCCACGAGGCCCCAGGGTGCGCGAAGCGCCAGGGCTCAGGACTGCGCCAGGCCGCCCACCAGCGCCGGGCACGGGCACCACAGTGCTGGGCTCTCGGCGGTGGCAGGGCTGCCCTGTGGATAGGAGGCGAGCCTGCTGGGGGCCCTCCTCCTCCGTGGGGCTGGACCCTGGCTGGGGCCGGGGTTTCTGGGTCAAGGGCTCCTTCCTGCGCTCTTGCTCAGGGCATCTGAGGGCTGCTGAGGCCAGAGTTCCGGGGGTATTCTCAGGTCACAGCCCACACTGCCCCTTCAGAAACAGTCCACAGCGACTGTCCAGGGTCCCCAGGCCTACCCTCCCGCCACGGTGCAGGCTGTCAGGGATGTCTGATGCCTGTGCCCCCGAGGCAGGTGTGGGGCCTGGCCTGGCAGTGAGGGGCCCCAGTCCTGGGGGAGTGGGCTGCGGGACCACTGGAAGATCTTGCCCCAGCCACGGTGCCTTCATGGAGGAACCCTCTGGTCAGGCCCCAGGGCGCCTGCTCATAAGTCCCGTGATCTTTGGTGGGAACCAGGCGTCCCGTGCTCCTCCCTGCCATTCTCTAGCTGCCTCACCTGGCATTCCCCAAAGCTGAACTCAGGCCATCTCCATGGCAGAACCTTCCAGAAGCACAGCAGTGCCAGCCCTCAGCACAGCCAGCCTGCAGCAGCTCAGGCATGGGGCACTGGGTTAACTGGCAGCAGGCAGGGCGCGAGGGACCCCAGGGAGCAGACAGGAGGGAGGAGGCTGGAGCGGCAGGTGGGTTCCCAGGCAGGAGGGCACCATGGTAGGGCCGGCGGGGCTGCGAGGGGCTCGGGGAGCGTGGAGCGTGAGGAGCCATCTGCTAGGTGCCCTGAGCCAGCACTTGGGACCCCCTGTCTTCCAGGAGCTCATCCGCGAGGGCTGCCTCCACAAGCTCACCAGGAAGGGCCTGCAGCAGAGGATGTTCTTCTTGGTAGGTCGGCGGGCACCGTCCAGGAGGGGCTGAGCTGTCGGGGGCCGTGAGGGACACGGGGATGCCCTGGGCCAGCCCCCCTCCTGGTTCTGGGCACGGGGCACCTGTATGCAGGCCGAGCAAAATCAGGAAGGTGGAGAAACCCACAGAGCCACGTGGCAGGGCCCGAGACCTCCGGGCCTGAGACCTCCGGGCGTCCCTGCCGCCTCCCTCTTGCCATCTTGGTGGATTCGCCCCCTCCTGCAGGAGAGCCTCTCAGGACCACCACCCCACTCTGCTGGCCTGAGGCCTGCTGTTCACGTGGTACTGGTCACCTCTGGTCAAAATGACCGTGGAGCAGAACAAAGAAAATCCCTTTTTAGCAAAAATCTCCAGCAAACTGAACCACCACCCACGAGCCCTCGGAGCAAGCCGGTCTGGCTAGGGCCGCTTGCTTTTGGAACTGCTCACCTGAAGCTCTGGCCCCTCAGCTCTCAGACATGCTGCTGTATGCGAGCAGAGACGCCGCGGGCGGCAGCCACTTCCAGATCCGGGGCCTCCTCCCGCTGCGCGGCATGCTGGTGAGTGCGGGCGCCTGGCGGGCGGGCTCACAGCCGCTCTCTCGGTGCCCTCACCCCGCTGTGGCTGCCGTCCGTGGGGCCCCACGGCCGCACCCCCGATCATGCCCTCCAGCACCTGCAGGACCAGGCCTGGGTCCTCTAGCACTCCACCTGCAATCCCAGGGAGCCCTGTCCTTTGGCGGGAGAGCCCACGGGAAGCCTAGGCCGGCGCTGGGGCCACAGCGCTGCTGGAGGGACGGGGCTGACACCGCATCTGGGAGAAAGCTCAGCCCCTCAGCCCTCTGATGCCGCATGCTTCACTTCCTTGATTTTATTTGCAAATCTCCTCTCCAATGGCAGTTTTGGTTCCTTGTGGTGCCATGGTCTGCTGTTGCACACACAGTGTTCAGGTGGCAACACAGAGGCCACCACCTGGATGGGTGAGGGGCCGAGGCCAGCACCCGGCTCGCGGCGCTCCCAGTGGCCCCGAGTCCTGCGCGCGGCACACGCTCCACCCAGTGCTGTCCAGGCCTGGGCCGCACGCCCGCCGTCACAGGGCCACACGGGGCGTGGACGCTGTCTGACGAGCAGGGTGCCTCGTCCTGATGTGATGCAGTCTGTCCTCTCCGCAATCACTGGTTTCTGTGGCGAGACACCCCCACAGACACTGACTCCCTACCATGTGAACCTCCCTCCAACCTGGAACCCATCCTGGGTCAGCAAACGTGGGTGTGGAATTCAGGCTCCTGCCGTGAGGATGTGCTGTTGGGCAGCGAGGCCCTCCCGCCAGGCCCTGTCCGCTGTGGGAGGCGGGTGGGCTCCCACATCGGTCCAGCTCCCCAGGTGTCTGCTCTGTCCTCTGCCACGCTCTCCCTCATGGCCTCTGGCCCTTCTTGCCACCCTCTGCCTGCTGGGCACACATCTCCTTCCAGAGTGCTAGAACCTCCGCAGGTGTCTCTGAATTCGTTCAGCTTTTCCAGCTCTCAGCATGAAGGGGTCAGTTTCAATGACCTCACCCGCCGTCCCTAGAAGCAGGTCCCCTCTATTCTGAAGTGTAAGTGCCCTCATCATAGGAAAAAGCTGAAACTGCCGAGTGGAAGTCACCACTTGCTGTGGTGCCCAGCAGGGATCTCTGCGGGCCTCTGGCCGTCACCCAGGAGCGCTTGCCACAAGCTGGCTGTGACCGCTGCTGGCTGTGCTCAGCAGCTCATCTCAACAGTCTCTGCTTTCACCACTGGCTCTGGAGACCTGAGCACTGGACCAGGGGGCCAGGCCCCAGCTCATTTAACCAGCTCCCTGCACTGGACACCTTGCTCTGTCTAGATTTTCAGGATGAGAAACGGCACCACCGTTTGTCTGTTGACACATCCTTAGTTACGTCATCGAGATAAATCGTGGGGGCTGGGGGCACACTTGACTGTTAGCGCTCCACGGCTGCAGCAGCAGCTGGCTGGGTAGCCTTCCCACCGGGCGCGTCTGCGCCTGCCTCTGCCCCAGCCCTGGGCATCGCCCGCCTTCCAGTGTGGAGCGCTGCTGGACGCTTCCAGGCCTCGGGTGCTCGCCAGGCCAGGCGCTCCTTCACTCTGCCCTCAGTCTGGTTTTCCCTTGGAGAACTCCACCCAGAGAGATCGTGCTTGTCTTGTTCCCAGAACTGCACGTAGCTCGGAGGCCCTACTTGAAGTGTGAAGGCCGCTGTCCAGTCAGGCAGTCTGTCCATCTTATCCTCTGGGGTTTCTGTCCTTGCTGCGGGCTCAGAAAGTCTCTCCCACACCAAGATTGTGTTGCCAGCTTCTTTCTTGATACACTGAAGTGTTTTTTCTAACCTGCCCAAAATTTGTTGTTCTAGATGTTTTTAGACAGAGATGTAACTCTTCCCTTTTGTAGTCAGCTTTCTCGTTATTTGTTGAACCCTTCATGTTTTCCACTGACCCCAAGGCCGCCTTGATCATATAAAGCATTCTTGTGTTTATGCCTAGACTCTTTCTGCAGGCTCTGTTCTGTTTCTGTCTGTCCCAGCATCCATCTGCACACTTCTCACTAGTGGTCAGTCACCGCATCGCTAAGTTCCTTCTCGTTATCTGGCCTTTTGAAAAGTTCTTTGCTAGTCTCAAGCATCTAAGTAAACTCTGAAATCATCTGGATGAATTCCTGCAGGGAAAACGACTGAGACTCCTGTTGAATTGTATTAGCCTCTTAACTGAGAGATACCATCTTGATAAGCCTGTCCTGCTGCTGCCGCTGCTCATGTTAAATCCTGACCTGCAAGGCCCGCGTGTCTGGGGGGGCGGTCACCTGTCACCAGCCAGTGCTGGGGACAGACACCTTGCGCTCACTCCTGACTGGAGGGAAGGCTGGCGGCCCTAGGCTGGTGATAGTCGCTCCCTGTCAGTGCGCCGCCCTCTGCTGGCCCCGTGAGGCCTCGTCAGGCGCGCAGGGTTCTGGCGGATGCGCCATGCGCGGGAAAGGCCACTCTGCCCTTTGTGATGCAGTGGATTCCATCAGTCAGCTTCATAGCGTCAAGCCGTCCCGTCCTGCGTCTCTGGAACCACCTGGCTTGCTATCGAACGGTGCCTCGTCTCTGTCTCTGGGTCCAATCAGGGAATACTTTTTTCTGGATTTATTTAATCTCCAGGCCTCGGGTGCTCGCCAGGCCAGGCGCTCCTTCACTCTGCCCTCAGTCTGGTTTTCCCTTGGAGAACTCCACCCAGAGAGATCGTGCTTGTCTTGTTCCCAGAACTGCACGTAGCTCGGAGGCCCTACTTGAAGTGTGAAGGCCGCTGTCCAGTCAGGCAGTCTGTCCATCTTATCCTCTGGGGTTTCTGTCCTTGCTGCGGGCTCAGAAAGTCTCTCCCACACCAAGATTGTGTTGCCAGCTTCTTTCTTGATACACTGAAGTGTTTTTTCTAACCTGCCCAAAATTTGTTGTTCTAGATGTTTTTAGACAGAGATGTAACTCTTCCCTTTTGTAGTCAGCTTTCTCGTTATTTGTTGAACCCTTCATGTTTTCCACTGACCCCAAGGCCGCCTTGATCATATAAAGCATTCTTGTGTTTATGCCTAGACTCTTTCTGCAGGCTCTGTTCTGTTTCTGTCTGTCCCAGCATCCATCTGCACACTTCTCACTAGTGGTCAGTCACCGCATCGCTAAGTTCCTTCTCGTTATCTGGCCTTTTGAAAAGTTCTTTGCTAGTCTCAAGCATCTAAGTAAACTCTGAAATCATCTGGATGAATTCCTGCAGGGAAAACGACTGAGACTCCTGTTGAATTGTATTAGCCTCTTAACTGAGAGATACCATCTTGATAAGCCTGTCCTGCTGCTGCCGCTGCTCATGTTAAATCCTGACCTGCAAGGCCCGCGTGTCTGGGGGGGCGGTCACCTGTCACCAGCCAGTGCTGGGGACAGACACCTTGCGCTCACTCCTGACTGGAGGGAAGGCTGGCGGCCCTAGGCTGGTGATAGTCGCTCCCTGTCAGTGCGCCGCCCTCTGCTGGCCCCGTGAGGCCTCGTCAGGCGCGCAGGGTTCTGGCGGATGCGCCAGTGCGCGGGAAAGGCCACTCTGCCCTTTGTGATGCAGTGGATTCCATCAGTCAGCTTCATAGCGTCAAGCCGTCCCGTCCTGCGTCTCTGGAACCACCTGGCTTGCTATCGAACGGTGCCTCGTCTCTGTCTCTGGGTCCAATCAGGGAATACTTTTTTCTGGATTTATTTAATCCCTTATCATCACGGTTAGTCTGTGTGGTTTTTCTGAGTCTTTGTTAGGTTTTGGTACCACTTTATATCATGAATTGTCTGACTCTCTTCAACAAAACGCTCACTGTCTCTTCCTGTGCTTGATTTTCAGCTGATAGTGCTGGACCCACCGGTGAGTAGTTGGGTGCCTGTGGCCCTCAGGTCGCCACCTGGGTGGCAGGGCCCCACCGTGGGCATCCTGGTGCCCCCTGTAGCCCCTGGTAGAGTCAGCGGGGGCCTGGTGCGCCCCTACGTCCAGCTGCAGGCTCAGGTCCCGCCAGCCCCACTCCAGGTCCAGAAGCCCCCTCTCTGCCCACAGGTGGAGGATCGGGAGAGCGAGTGGCCTGGGCCGCACTGTTTCACCATCTACGCGGCTCGGAAGACCATCGTGGTGGCGGCCAGGTGAGGGCCATCCTTCCCCGTCTGCCTGTGGCCCCTGTGCCATGCATGTCTCGGGCACCGGGACACACGGCCCAGTGAGCACTGCTTCAGGGGAGCAGCTTCACCCTCAGTGCGAGCGAGTGGCTGCTGAGACCATCCCAGGATGGCCCGGCACTGCAGGCTGCCCCCTGCCCCAGAGCTGGGCAGCAAGAGGCCGCCTGGGCCACAGCGCAGGACCAGTGGACATTCCCCTGCCCCGGGTCACACCCCCGAGAAGGAGACCCAGGCTCTGATGGCCTGTGCAGCCCCTCCGTGGGGATCAGCGCTGAGCTGTGGCCGGCCCCATGCCTCCCAGAGGAGGGCCTGGGTCCTGCCGCACCCTGTAGGGTCCTGGCTGGCGTCGGAACACGGGGCACTCACCTCCCACCAGGAGACCTTGGCGGCTTAACTGTGACCCAGGCTCCAGGCACCCATTTCGGCACCACAGCCTTAAAACCCCGTGATTCAGGAACATACCACGATGTGGGCCAGCCCCAGCCAGCACAGTGGGTCAGGCTGGGCTGCCAGCAGCCCTGCCAGCCCTCAGGACCCGCAGCACAGGGTGCCTGGGTGGGGCAGGCACCCCGACTCCCTGCCCCACCGCGGGAGGGGCCCCTGCCCAGCAGCTGAGCCTCAGGCCTGCCCACAGCACCCAGCTGGAGAAGGCCAAGTGGCTACACGACCTGAACGCAGCCATTGACGCGGTCAAGACTGGCAGCGCCCCGGCACCCCTGGCCCGTGTGCTGTGCCCCCTGCCCCGCGGTAAGTCTAGCCGAGCCCCTTGACACCGGAGGCCTTCTGGGGGCGGGGCTGGGGGTCACCTGGGCAGCCCACCTGGTACGCCCGCATGCCCTTCCGTGGGGCATGTTTAGGGGGTGGCGGGTGTGGGCGCTCTGGCAGGGCAGCACATGGCTGGGGTTCCTGCATCCTCAGCCAGGGCTGGCCTCTCCCCAGGGTCCCCCAACGAGGCCTCCCTGGAGCCAGAATCCAAGAATGAGGCTGGTGGGGCCAGGGGCTCCGTGGCGGGAACGGGCCAGCTCCGCGCCAGTACCACCACGCACGTGTGCTGGTGCCGCCAGACCAGCGTGTCCAGGGCCGACCACAGCGCGGCTGGCGAGGTGCGGCTGAGCGCGGGACCCCTGCCCTGCCCCCTCCCTGCACCAGCATGCAACCTGGTGTGTCAGGCCCCTGGGCGCCCCCAGAGCAGGTGGGGGCCAGGCCGGGGAGTGAGCAGGCAGCAGGCCAGCTCGCAGGGACCAATTGGACAGGAGGTGAGGTGACCTGGGTGCCCCTCTGCCATGTGTGCCAGCCCCAGGGTCAGAGGTATGGGCCCTGGCCTGAGGAGCTGCCTGTGCCATCCATGAGCTCAGGCCTGGGGGCTGCACTCGCAACGCCCAGAGGGGCAGGGCACCAGTGGGCAGCACAAGGGGCGCCACAGCAGGGAACACAGGCACCATGCCCCCAGCCTGCAGGTAGACGCCGCTGTGGGTGTCCTGTGGAGCCCCAGCTCTCGTCTGCGGGCCTCGGCCCAGCCCCATGTCCGAGACGTCCCAGGACACTGGGGACATGGAGCGCCGGGCGCATCCAGCCTCTCCCTGCCCACTGGACCGTTAAGACAGTGGCACGGCCGGGGGAGGTGCTAAGTCTCCGCCCCGCAGAGCACAGGGAAGCCTGGGGGCGGCCCTCCGGGGCCGGTGGTCCTGGGACACGCGTCCACAGACATTTCTTTTCAGAACCAGCTTTCTGGATACCTGCTGAGAAAGTTTAAGAACAGCAGTGGCTGGCAGAGGTCTGGGTGGTCTTCACCAATTTCTGTTTGTTCTTCTACAAAACTCATCAGGTAGGTGGGGGCTCCACCTGTGGGCGCTGCGGCCTCACAGAACTCGGCTCTGGGTGGGCAGGGCTCGGTGCCTGCCGAGTGAGCACGCCCTGCCACCGTCCAGGACGACCACCCCCTGGCCAGCCTCCCGCTGCTGGGCTACAGCGTGAGCCTGCCCGGGGACACTGACAGCGTCCACAAGGAGCACGTCTTCAAGCTGCAGTTCAAGTCCCACGTCTACTTCTTCCGGGCCGAGAGCAAGTACATGTTCAGGAGGTAGGTGCGGAGGCGCCAGCCGCGCACTCCCGGGGGCCGGCCGCCACGCATCCCCGGGGTCTGCAGGGGCTGCTGAGCGCTGCCGCCAGGCCTTAAGGGGCCTCCCCTCTCGACTTGGGCTCGCTCTTGGGAAGGTGTTGGGGCACAAGCCCGCAGATCTGAGGGCCAGAGCACGCCCTGCCTCCCAGGCGAGCAGTTGGTGGGGCGGCTCTGACCTCTACGCCTTCCCTCAGGTGGATGGAGGTGATAGAGAGCGCCAGCGCCTCAGCTGGGAGGGCCGGGACCCCTGAGGAGGAGGCCTGAGGCCCACCCTGCCCTGAAGCAGACAGCCGAGCAAGCAAGGCCAGCACGCACTCCACGACTGCTCATCCCCCCAGGAGACTGTGGCAGGCGGGCCTCTGGCGACACCTGGCAGGGAGTGCTGCCCCGGAACGCAGCCAGCACCTGCGCTCTGCGAGGCGCCAGGAGGGCGCGCCGGGGAAGCAGGCCCGCTCTGTGCGGGCAAGGCTGGCGCTGCCCCACCCTCAACCACCTGCCCTCCTCCTCCCCGGCCGGGCCTCCCAGCAGGCTGGGTGATGTGGGGGGTCTAGGCACAAAAGCCTCTCTGGTGCCCCCAGCCCACACTTCTGAAAAGTGGACAGCAAGCCCCACTAATTTATCATCCCAAGGAGTGTACGGCGCCGAGTGACTGAGAATAAAGGGCTTCTTCGTGCCTGGCCCACGTGCTGCCTTGCCCTGCCCGCGCTCCAGCCGCGGCCGCTTGTGCCCACCTTGGGTGAGGAGGCCTCAGGAGCCTGAGCACCCCGCCCGCCACCAGCATGTCTCAGTTCAGGTCTTTATTGGAAGTGGCAGGAGCCTCTTAGGATGCTGTGAAAACTAACACCTTAACCTCAGAATACCTAGGGAAGCAAGGAAGTTTGATTTTCTTAAAAAACCAACAATCTGGCCGACACGAGTACTTATGAGAAGACACAGTACCTGCTCCAACAGCACAGGGCGGACCTACGGCCTCCAAGGGTGGGCGGGCCAGGCGGGAGGCGGCAGGTCTGCCCCACCAGTGTCCCTGCCCCTCCGCCTGGCAGCGAGCGGAGCCCTGGGGGCCAGCCCGGCCTCGGGGCCTCAAGGAGACCAAGCCCGCTGCCTCTGCCACCTCGGCCTAGCCGGGAGGGGATGTGGGAGGGGACAGCCCTCTGTAGGGCGGGGGTGCGGCCTGTGGGGCGAGGGCAGGACGGCACAGGGCCCTGGTCAGCACGGTCCCGACCACATGGCTCCAGGTGGAGACTCTCCTCCCGGGTGCAGACAGGGCTTCAGCGGGTCGAGGTCAGGTGGTTTCTGCTGTGGGAAAACCTGCAGAGCAGAGGCCGGGTCACTGCTCTGCCCTGGGCGCGGTCCAGGCCGGGGACATAGGACCTGCAGAGCCAAGCCCCGCCCGGCGAGGAGGACCCACAGCAGCCCGCCAGCCCCAGGTCCTCACCTCTGCACCCGTTCCACCAGGTGGGCCATGAGCTTGTCCGAGATGCCGGGGCAGGACTCCTCGGCCAGGCTGAAGGCGTTCTCCAGCTCCTCCAGGGCCCCAACGCCCCCGCCGCTGTGCTTGTGCTTCTCTTTAAGCTGCACAGACACCCCCAGGCACCTGACTGGGGGCCAAGGGCGCACCTCCCCGCCACCAGACCGGCGACTCACAGCAGGAGGCACTGCTGCCCCCTGGTCCCCCCGA
>SJYC01129983.1:0-41351 GCA_006408675.1 Madoqua kirkii | reverse complement strand
GGGGGCTCCCAGGAGGGGCGGGGGCCTCCCAGCTGGCCCTGCCCCCGGGCCCCGCTCCTCCAACCCCGAGCCTTCCCCCGACCCCAGTCACAGAAGCCCACGGCCCAGATGTGATGAGCGGCCCCGACAGCCCCACAGCCTGGCCCCTGGGTGGGACTAGTGGCCCACTCGCGCCCCATGGCTGTGGAGGCCCCACAAGGAGATGGCCTGGCCAGGGGGCTGGAGACGGCCAGCCTGCTCACCCAGCACACAGAACAAAGGGGCAGAGGGCACACACCTCCCTGGACACCCACCCGGCAGCCTGACCTCAGGCCAGCCCACAGAACCGGAACCCGAAGGGGGCCCAGCCAGGGTGTGGCCACACCTCACACCCCAAAGGTGCCAGCCCCAGGAGCGCCGCTGCGTGGCCCCAGGAGCCCACGTGCCCATGGAGAGCCCACCTCCACCAGCTCCCCTCCCCACCCGTCCCCTTCCCCTCCTGGGCACACGGGCCCAGGGTGGGCTCGGCACGGCTCCACTGCCTCTTCCGAACATACACCCCTGCTCCCGGTCACCTGGGTGTGACCCGGGCCACAGCCCACTGCCGGCGACTCACTCCGGGGGATGCTAGTGACTGCCCCCAAGCAGGTGACACAGACGCTGGGTCACGTGACCAACGGGGAGTGACCCCTAAGGGCTCCCAGCCCAGGGCCTGACACCCAAGACAGAAATCCCCCAGGCTCTCCAGACTAAGGATCACCCCACGTCTGTGGTTTAAGATAAAAGGTCCCAGGACAGTAGCTCATATTCAAAGCCCCCCTGGGCCCCAGAAGACCCTGGCAGGCTCGGGATCTTGAGGGTCACCTGAGGGTGGCTTCTCCCAGCCATCTCTGGTCCTTCCACTCAAAACGCCGGGTCCAAGGGGCCAACCTCATGAGCCCCAAGGGACCCAGACACCCTGTGCTGCACCGGCTTGGCCCTCACCTCTCCAAAGACGGGCCGGACCAGCGTGGACAGGCACTGCGACCTCGGCTGCCTCTTGACGGGCTCTGCCAACTACAAATGCAGAGCGTGCGGAAGTGAGCAGGGCAGAGGCGGTGGGGCATGGGCAACTGCGAGCCACCCCCAAGCCTGGTCTCCCGAAGAGCCACCCTGGGGGAGCGGGCGTGCCCAGGAGGTGCCCCCACAGCCCGCTCCCCATGGCGCCCAGGCAGGCCGACCTTCTGGGGGCCGTGCAGGGCCGTCCCCTTGTGCAGCTTGCCGTGCGGGCTTGGCCGGATGGTGGGGGGGAACGTCCAGATGGGCCCCTGCTCGCCATCCTCAGGGTCTCCATCTCTGAAGGGGACAGTGGGGAGTCACACGGAGCCTGGGGGTCAGGAAGGCCCCGAGGGGCACTGGTTCACGGCCCCAAAGGCCGACCCCTGCCCTGGAGAGCCCGCCGCAGCCCCGTGGGAAGAGCAGGCCCTACATGTCGGAGTCCTCGGAGCTGGACTCCTCGCCGTGGCCCTCCGACCTCCAGCGCTTGTAGCGTCGATGAGCTCCGTGAGGAAGGAGGTCTTCTTGGTATAGCGCGTGATGAACTTGTGCTTCAGGAGCTCCTTGGCGGTGGGCCGCTGCCAGGGACGCACAGGGGTCAGCAGGCGCTGGGCAGCTGAGTGCCACCTGGGGAGCCCCGGGCGCTCAGGGCAAGGAGGCCTGGGCTGAGCCGCCGCTGGGAGCCTGGTCAGGGGACCCCAGGTGGCAGGGGCGCCTAGGCGGCTGGATGGCTGCACACCGTCCTCCCCAGGGAAAGGGGCTCCCTCCAGACCCTCCTGGCCTGGGCCGGAGGCACAGAGGAGCCCACCCTGGCACAGCGGAGGGGCCTCTGGCCCTGTCACCTCTGAGCTCCCAGACAGACAGACAGCATGCCACTCCACGCACGCACATGCGCGCACACACATACACCCCTGCTGTCCTCTGAAGCCCAGTTCCAGGGGCCGCAACTACACTCAGCCATGCAGGCCTCCTCACCACTCATGAGCTGGGGGCAGGAGGTGCTTACAAATCGGGGGTCCTTGTTGAGGCAGGCCTCCACGAACTCCTTGAAGGGCTTGCTGTGGTGGCCCTCGAGCGTGGGCGGGCTGTTCTTGGGGATCAGGAACAGGACGCGCATGGGGTGCAGGTCGGAGTTGGGAGGCTCGCCTTTGGCCAGCTCAATGGCTGTGATCCCCAGCGACCAGATGTCGGCCTGGACAGAGAGCCGGGCCGCTAGAGCGCAGGCCGCCCACATCCTGCAGGCCCCGCGCCCGCACACCGCCCCCCACCTGGCCCACCTTGAAGTCATAGGCCGACTGCTTGATGACCTCGGGCGCCATCCAGAAGGGGGTGCCCACGAATGTGTTCCTCTTGATCTGCGTGTCTGTGAGCTGCCCCGCCACCCCGAAGTCTGCCAGCTTCACATCGCCCTGCTCTGAGAGCAGCACATTGGCAGCTGCGAGAGGACCGCGGGCGTCACCCTTCGTGCCGCCCGAGGAAGCGCCCCCCAGCCAGCCTCCGGCCAGTCTCCCAGGGAGGCCCGGCCTCAGCCCCAAGGCCATGGCGCACTGCCGGCAGGCGCCCATGGGCCCCGAGCACGTGCGCCCTCAGCTGGCCCCAGTGCCCGCAACGGCCACCACTGAAGACCCTGCGCACAGGAACCGCCCTCCCTGCCAGATCGCTCAACAGGCGGGGGAGGGAGGGGGGGTCCTGACTTCCCTTGCTCTGCCAGCCACGCCCCTGCAGGCTGGCCTGGCCACTCACGTCCACCAGCATGGCTGCTCTCACCCCTCATGTTCACAGGCTAAGTCGGGGCCCCCACCCTACGTGCAGGGCCGGCCATGCCGTGTGCAGGGACATAGCGTTGAGCCGGCCCTATCTGTTACTGGGAACAGCGGGACTGGCCAGGTCTCCAGGGCCGCAGCAAGCACTGGGCACCGCTGGCCCCGCGGCCATGACACCGCGTGCCCCAAGGCACCTTTGATGTCCCGGTGGATCTTGCGTTCCGAGTGCAGGTAATCCAGGCCCTTCAGGATCTCCCGCAGGATGGTGGCAATGTAGGTCTCCTCCAGGGGGCCCGGCTTCAGCTGCAGACGAGGGGCCAGCAGGGCCTCAGGCCTCCCCACCAAGTCTACCCACCCCCTCCCCACCACCCCAGGCCCAGCACTGACCCTGAGCACGCCCACCTCAGCGCTGGGGGTGGGTGACCCCCAGACGTGGGCGCCTCCTATCTCTTTACCCACTGTGTCTTGACTGCACAGGTCTCGGTTACACCAAGTGAACTCTTAGTTGCGACACGTGGTGGCTGCTCCCAACACTGCTGTTGCTGTCTCTTATACACATCTAGATGTGTATAAGAGACAGGCGCTGGGGGTGGGTGACCCCCAGACGTGGGCGCCTCCTATCTCTTTACCCACTGTGTCTTGACTGCACAGGTCTCGGTTACACCAAGTGAACTCTTAGTTGCGACACGTGGGACCTAGTTCCCCGATCAGGAATTGAACCCAGGCCATTAGAAGCGTGGAGTCTTAGCCACTGGACCACCGGGGAAGCCTCTTCACCCACTTTTGATTAAAGTTTCAGACGGCTGTGGGGGAGCTAACAGCTGACAACGGGGACCTGGCCACACTCCTGAGCCTCCTGCTGGGGGCCTAACCTCCTCCCCACAGGCCAGCAGAGGACCCAGACCCCTCAGCACCAGCTGGGTCCTGTGGAACAGTCAGCCACCATGACAGGGAAGCAGGGGAAGCCACAGGAACCCAGGGTTCAAGGACAACCCCCAGACAACTTCTTCAGTCTGGCCCTGCCCGCTGGGTTGCCCAGCCCCCGGGCCCCCCAGCTCACCGGGGCCCCAGCTCACCAGGTCCAAGGCGGAGCCGCCGCCCAGGTACTCCATGATGATCCACAGCTTCGTGCTCTGGGGCAGAGACGTGTGTCAGCAGGTGGCACAGGGCGCGACACGCGCCCAGCTGTACTGACCCAGCCAAGATGCCCACTGGGAGCAGCGGTGGCAGCCCGCCTGGCTCCCCTCACCACACCCCTGCACAGACACTGCAGACGGGCCGAGCCCATGTCCAAAGACCCTGGGAAGGGCTCCGGCTCCAGGGGGGCCACCCTGCCCCAGGAGGGGCACAAACAGGCCACTCCAGAGCCAGCTGCCCCCTGCTCACGCCCTGCCACCTCAGGCTCCCCTCAGGACAAGGCCGAGCCCCTGGCCCTGGGCACGGTCATTCCCTGGGGGCCCAGTCCACGGTTCCTCCTGTGGGGACCCTCGCCCTGCAGACCAGGCCCATGGTGGGCAGACCCAGCCAGGTCTCCTGAGCAGACAGGGCCACCAGCCCCGTCCCCACTCTGGCCACAGGGGGCCCGGCAACCCCCCGTGTGGGCGGGGCGCGTCGCGGGGGGCACCTTCAGGTAAGAGCCGAAGTAGCGCGTGATGTGGGGGCTGTCACATTGGCTGAGCACGGTGATCTCCTGCTGGATGTCCTCGATCTCGTCCTCCGCCTCCTCGAGGTCAATGATCTTGATGGCCACCACCTCCTTGGTGCGGTTGTCGATGCCCTTGTACACCTCCCCGAAGGAGCCCTTGCCGATGCGGTCGAGCTTGGTGAATAGCTCCTCGGGGTCCACTCGCGAGTGCTGGGGACGTGGGCGAGCAGCCTGGTCAGGGGCGGATGGCCAGGGAGACCCCCTGATCCTTTCCTCGCTTCTTATATCCCTTTTCATTCAGAAAACCTGGTTACCTCCACACAGGGGCAAACATCCCCAGAGAGGACTGAGAGGCTGAGGCTCTCGCCAAGAAGCCAGGGTCACAGGGAAGGCAGAAGGGCCATGCAGCTCACTGCTCTGTGTCCACAGCCCAGGCGTGGGGAGGACCCACGGAGGCAAGTTAGTAGGGACAAGGAGGTGGGGCACGGGGAGCTGGGGGCAGTTGGACAATGGTGCTGGGCAACACTGTGAGCACAGGGGGCCGGCCTCGCAGACCACTGGCTTTGTGGGCAACAGCCTGACCACGCTGGGCCATCAGTCATAACCAACTCCGGGGAAGGCTTGTGGGCTGCAAAGAGCTCTCTCACTCAGCTTTCTAAACCAAACACTGCTCTAAAAAGTGAAGCCTATTCATCAAAGGAAAAAACAAAACAGGTATTAAGTGAGTTCTCCCAGCATGCCTGGAGGCCACACCCCTTACAGAGAGTCCTCGACAGTGATGCCCTGACCCCAGTACAGAGCTGGGGACCCGCGCTCTCCCGGATGCTCACACAGACAGAAAACCACCCTCCCCGTGGGGCTCAGACTGGAGACAGCCCCGCCCGACAAGGCGCAGGGCCTCAGACAGGCCCAGCACCAGGACACGCAGCATAGGGGCGCCCACAGAGCTATCTGACTTTCAACCTTGACCCTCAGTGTCCAGGCCTGAGACAGCTCAGCGTGGGGCTGCGTGGAGGACAGCAGGGCATCCCTCACCTCCACCTGTGTGGCCCCCTGGATGCCAAGGTCACCCTGCACCCCCACTGTAGGCGCTGGAGACCCAGGACCCCAGTGGCGCTGGTAGGCTGGCAGGGAGCCTGGCACCTGGTCCACACAGGGGCAGAGAGGGTCTCCCGAGCGCGCTGGGCCACAAGTCCACCAGACACAGCTCCCTCCAGACGGCACCTGGGCACCCCCCTAAGGCAGCACCACACCCACCCGTCCATGCGAGCATCCTGGCGCTGAGAGGGCCAGGCCAGGGCGGCCACTCACAGGCTCTGAGCAGAGTCCGGGGACACGGGGCTCCCCCTGGGCAGGGCACAGTTCGGGGCCCACCGGCTCCAGACCAAGAAGACATGTCCACCCGAAACAGCCAAGAGCCGCCTTCCCCGGGCTGTCACCAGCAGCGAAGAGCTCACTCAGCCTCAGAACACCAGGTGAGTGGGAGAGGGCGCAGGCGGCAGCCTCAGGGAGCCACCTCTTGCCGCCCCCTCGGCCCTGCCCGAGCCCACGCTGTCTCAGCTCAGAGCACACCTCCGGTCGGGCCTGTGCTCCAAAGACAGGCTCCTCTCCCTCCGAGGTGGCCTCAGTGCAGACGTGGGGCAGGCCGGCCTGGCAGCACTAACGGGCACCATGGTCCCCTCAGCGCTCCCTCGGCCTCCCCTTCCCAGCCTCGGGCCTCTGCCAGTGACACCCCCGGCCCCAGGCCAGGCCAGAGTCGGGCCTGGTCCCCCAGCTCTCCACAGCCCCGGAGGGGGCACAGGGCAGACCCCTAACCAGAGGCCGGGCCTGGCAGGTGGGCAGCAAGCCTGGCCCAGCTCTCAGCCTCTTCAGGGCCCCATGGCTGCAGGCCAGGCGCCTGAGTGGACAGACAGGCCCACGGTGCACCCCGGGACAGCCTGCTCGCACCCCGCGGGGGAGAGGGAAGACAGGGCCCGGGGCCAGGCTGCGGCAGCCCTTCTGAGGCCCGGGTCCGGACAGCCGCTCGGCCCGCTTGCTCGGCCCGCTTGCTCGGCCCAGAGCGCCGCGCTCTGAGCCTGCCCTGGGGCAGCCTGGTCTGCGGTCACCGCTCAGCTGCCTGCACGCCCACTAAGCACCACGCCCGCCGCTGGCATCACTCCCTAAGTGAGGGCTGGCCAGCGGCCCCCATGCACCCCACGACAGATGGCAGTCACCTGCACAGGGCGCTTCCACAGCTGCACAGGCCTGGGCAGGAGTCACAGCCCGGCGGGGGCCCAGTGCCCAGGGCTCCCCTGCAGGGAGCAGGCCCCTGCCCCACGCACACAGGGATCGCCTCACACGGCCACGGTGACAGCCGTCTCAAGGAAAACAACGTCCTGTCAGGCTTCCTGTCACCAACAAAGACCAAGCGTCTCCACCCCTGAAAGGACAAAAAGGGCTTCCTTCCTGTGGGGTCCCTTCTTCAGCTCCCCTGAGCCCCACTTCATCCCCAGGCAAGACGCAGCCACCCAGGCCCCACTGCGAGCACCACCAGCACCCAGGTGAGGGGCCGCTCACAGCGCACAGGAGCCGTTCCTACAGCCCTTGACTTGGAGCCAGACTTCTCTCCCGGCATCTTGGTCCAGGGACTCGGAAGACGCACGCGTCTGAGGGAGCACAAGCCTGCGGCGGCCCACCTGCAGCATCAGCGCAGCGCCCTGGGGTTGTCGGAAGAGCCCAGGCTTCTAGAGCCGACCCAACTCCAGCTCCTTCTCCTCCGCGAAGACACACACTTTCTGCTCCTCCTAGGCTCCCAGTCCTCCCAAACTGGGCTGACGGGAGTGAGCATGAGGGCTCAATTCTCTTCAAGAGGCGCTCCCACCACCTCACAGCCTTCAGCCTAAACCGCACGCGAGCTGACCAGCTAAGAAGAGCAAAACCCAACAGCTGGGATGGAGGACCACCGCACCAGCTGGGGCATCTACTTCCCGCAGCTTCCACTCACACCTGCCTTGCAGTAATAGAAAAGGGGGGGAGCGTGGCCCACAAGCCCTGACAGCAGCTGCCCCAAGCTGCCTAACTGCAGCCATCAGCCCCAGGGTGCGCTGTGGAGGGTCCCCTGGACTCAGGCAGTTAATGCACAGAGCCAGACCCCTCAAAGAGCTGTGAGGTTGGTAATTTCGAGAATCAACCAGCCAAAAAACAGTGGGCATCTCCCAGGCAGGCCCCCCGCAGCCCAGTGGCAGCCCTCTCCACCCAGCAAGAGAAACGCACAGCCGTGTCCTCTGCATTCCTGGCACACAGACACTCCCAGCCCCCTCCGTCCCACTCAGGGCCGACGACGCCCCTGTGCCCCCAGCCAAGGTGCTCGTGGACCCTGACCTTCCGCGGCCCTCCAGGTGCACAGACCCAGTTCCTGTGGCCCAGTCCTGTGCCAGCAACGGTCTCTGCACACCTGCGGCTGACCCTGCACTGAGACTACACTTTGACAGGCTGGTGGGCTCCTGCCCCACAGAACGCTGCCAACGGGCGGACCCCAGTCAACCCTGCACCCACCGAGTCTGAGCACCTGGCGACTGCTCCCGCTGTGCCCAAGGCTACGCATCACGGGCCTCCACCCCTCCTTCCACGCGCGCCCTAAGAGGGGCTGCTCTTGAGACCCTCAGACCACTTTTCAAAAGACAGTCCTTGGTGAAGCGGCCTTTCTCGAACTCTGCAGCCGGCGCTCCGTCCCAGGCAGCGGGCATACCCGCGCACCGCCCAGACGCCCACCCTCACCTGGTTGGCAAATCCCCGAAGGTGAGCCATGTCTGCGCGGCCCTCAGACCATCCGCCGCGTCCCCGGGAGGCCCCGAGATCCCGCCTGGAGGCTCTGGAACCCGCTTCAGGCCGTTTCAGTCAACTGGAGGGAGAGCAGACCTGCTCGGGGCCCTGTTCCGGGTACGCGGGGCTCCCGCCCCCCGGGGCCCGGCGGCAGCCCCCTCCTCCAACCATCTGGGGACCAGTTAAGAGCAGAAGGGTCCCCCGAAGGGCTCCCGCCGCGCACCCTCCGCGCCCGACCCTGCCTCAGGCCTCCCCGGGGAGCCCCCCGACACCCGGCCCCCCGACGCCGCGCACAGCTCCCCGGCCCCCACCCTTCCTCAGAGCCGGACCCCGGCCAGCGCCGCCCCTACCCGCCCCGCCCCGCCTCACCGCCGGCCCCGCCCCACGGCCGCGCCGCCCGGCCCCCTCCCCAACCGGCCCAGGCGCGGGCCAGCCCGGCGGCGCGCCCACCTGCGGGGGGCTCCATCCCGGCCTCCCCCGGCCCGCTCCGCAGTGCCCGCGAGGGCTCCCACCCACAGCCTCCACTCGCCCGCGGACGCCTAGGCCCTCAGCTCGCGAAGCAGCGGCAGTGGCGGCGGCGGCCGGAGAAAGCTCGGCGGCGGCGGCGGCGGCGGCGAGGGCACGCGGCGTCGCGGCCCAGCACGGGGCTTTCTGGGACAGCGAGTCCCTCGCTCGCCCCGCGCCGGGGTGCCCGCGGGCGCCGGCCTGCAAATCCCGGCAGGCCACGGGCTGGAGCGCAGTGGAGGCCAGCAGGCGCGCCGCGGGGCGCGCTGGGACTCCGAGTCCGGCTTCCTGAGAGGCGCCGGCCTACGTCTCCCGGCAGGCCGCGGGGCGGGGCGGGGCCAGGCGGCGCCGGGGCCGCGGCCGCCCCGCCCTCCCGCCGCCTGTCCGCACCTGGGCGGACGTGGCCCCGGGCTTCCGCCGCGTCCTGCAGCCCTCATCCCGGCGGTGTCCGGGCTTGGGCGGATGGACCGGGCCTGGAAGTGTCTTGGAATGCTATTAAATCTGAAAAAGGAAGGCGCTTTTGACACAGGTCGGCCTGGGTGGACCTTGACGACGTGGCACTGAGTCACAGCGGCCAGACCCAGAGGGACAAACACGGTTTGATTCCGCTTGTATGGGGCCCGCAGAGTGCCAGGTCCATCGATGCAGAAAGGCGGAGTGTGAGTGCAGGGGAAAGGGCGCTTCATGGGGACGGAGCTTCAGGCTGGGAGACTGGCTGCATACCCATGAGAGTGTATTTCCCTCTGCTGAAATGTACAGTTCAGTTCAGTCGCTCAGTCGTGTCTGACTCTTCGCGACCCCATGAATCACAGCTCGCCAGGCCTCCCTGTCCATCACCATCTCCTGGAGTTCATTCAGACTCACGTCAATCGAGTCCGTGATGCCATCCAGCCATCTCAATCTCGGTCGTCCCCTTCTCCTCCTGCCCCCAATCCCTCCCAGCATCAGAGTCTTTTCCAATGAGTCACCTCTTCGCATGAGGTGGCCAAAGTACTGGAGTTTCAGCTTCAGCATCATTCCTTCCAAAGAACACCCAGGGCTGATCTCCTTTAGGATGGACTGGTTGAATCTCCTTGCAGTCCAAGGGACAGTTAGGATGGTAAATTTTATGTCATCTGTTCCGTTCAGTTCAGTTCAGTTGCTCAGTTGTGTCTGACTCTGCGACCCCATGGACTGCAGCATACCAGGCCTCCCTGTCCATCGCCAAATCCCCGAGTTTACCCAAACTTATGTCCATTGAGTTCATGATACCATCCAACCATGTAATCCTCTGTCGTCCCCTTCTCCTCCTGCCTTCAATCTTTTCCAGCATCGAGGTCTTTTCCAATGAGTCAATTCTTCATATCAAGTGGCCAAAGTATTGAAGTTTTAGCTTGAACATCACTCCTTCGAATGAACACCCAAGACTGATCTCCTGGTTAGACTCCTTTGGATCTCCTTGCAGTGCAAGGGACTCTCAAGAGTCTTCTCCAACACCATGGTTTAAAAGGATCAATCCTTCCGTGCTCAGCTTTCTTTATATTTCAACTCTCACATCCATACATGACTACTGGAAAAACCATAGCCTTGACTAGACAGACCTTTGTTGGTAATGTCTCTGCCTTTTAATATGCTGTCTAGGTTGGTCATAACTTTTCTTCCAAGGAGCAAGTGTCTTTTAATTTCATGGCTGCATTCACCATCTGCAGTGATTTTGGAGTCCAAAAAATAAAGTCTGTCACTCTTTCCACTGTTTCCCCTTCCATTTGCCATGAAGTGATGGGACAGGATGCCATGATCTTAGTTTTCTGAATGCTGAGTTTTGAGCCAAATTTTTTACCCTCCTCTCATCAAGGAGCTTTTTAGTTCCTCTTCACTTCCTGCCATAAGTGTGGTGTCATCTCTGTATCTGAGGCTATTGATATTTCTCCCAGCAATCTTGATTCCAGCTGTGCTTCATCCAGCCTGGCATTTTATATGATGTACTCAACATATAAATTATACGCAGCCTTGATGTACTCCTTTCCCAATTTGGAACCAGCCTGTTGTTCCATGTCCAGTTCTAACTTGCTTCTTGACCTGCATACAGATTTCTCAGGAGGTATTTGATGTGTATTTTACCACAGTTAAAAATGAAATGAAAAACAAATTAAGTTCTGACATATGCTACAACATGGATGAACCTTGAAAACATCATGTTACAGGAAATAAGCCGTTACAAAGGAGCGAGCCAACAAGACTCCATTCAGGTGTGTGCCCTCAGCAATCCATGGACTGCATCCCGCCAGGCACCTCTATCTGTGGGATTATTCCGGCACGAATACTGGAATGTGTTGCCATTTCCTAATCCATCCACTTAGGGTGAGGTATCAAGAACAGACCAAGAGACGGAAAGTAGAATTGAGCTTCCAGGGGCTGGGGGATGCGGACGTGGGGAGATACCACCCAGTGGGTACAGAGTTCCTGTTTGGAGTGATGATGCAATTCTGCAAATAGATAATGATCATGGTTACACAACGTGGTGAATTTACTTAATGTCAGTGAATTGTACACTTAAAAACGGTTAAAACAACAAATTTTTTGTCGTCCATATTTTACCCCAAATTTTAAAAAAGCAATGATGAGTTGGATTTTATAAAAAGTTAAATTTTCCTTTCAGAAAAACATTTTAAGAGAATGTAAAGGCAAGCTATAGAGTGGGAGAAAATTGCAAATCATATCTAACTATATGTACTGAAAATATATAAAGAGCTCTCAAAAATCAACAGTTAAAAAAAAGCCTGGGGCTCCCTCATGGTCCAGTGGTGAAGAATCCACTGTGCAGTGCAGGGGGCAGGGATTTGATCCCTGGCCAGGGAACTGAGACCCCACGTGCTGCAGAGCGCCCGAGTCCATGCCGCTCAGCTCCTGAGCCCGCGCACCCCAGCTAGACAGAGGCCGTGCCGCCTGTGAACGTTCTATGTGCCGCAGCTAGGACCCAAGGCAGCCAAATAAATAAGCACTTTTTTTAAACCCAGTAAGGAAAAATGAGAGCAGTTGAGCAGACACTTTACCAGGGAGATACATAGATGGCAAATATCACGTGAACAGATGCTCAGATCATAGCTCTCAGGGAAATGCCAGTTAAATTCATAATGAATTAGAAGGGATAATAAAAATCAATCTGATTTCTGTACTGACCATCTGGTAATGTCCATGTGTAGAGTCATCTCTTGTGTTGTTGGAAGAGGGTGTTTGCTATGACCAGTGCGTTCTCTTGGCAAAACTCTATAAGCCTTTGCCCTGCTTCATTTTGTACTCCAAGGCCAAACTTGCCTGGTATTCCAGGTAACTCTTGACCTTCAACTTTTGCATCCCAATCCATTATGATGAGAAGGACATATTTTTTGTTGTTATTGCCAGTTCTAGAAGGTGTTGTAAGTCTTCATAGAACCCTTCAGCTTCAGGTTATCCATCATTAATGGTTGGGGCGTAAACTTGGAGTATTGTGATGTTGAATGATTAGCCTTGCAAATCACTTGCCGAGTTCATTCTGTCATTCTAGAGATTGCATCCAAGTACTGCATTTCGGACCCTTTTGTTGACTATGATGGGTACTCCATTTCTTTTAAGGGATTCTTGCCCACAGTAGTAAATATAATGGTCATCTGAATTAAATTGATCCATTCCCATCCATTTTAGTTCACTAAGTCCTAAGATGTTGATGTTCACTCTTGCCATCTCCTACTTGGCCATGTCCAACTTGCCTTAATTCGTGGACCTAATCAGGGCTCCCAGGTGGCACTAGTGATAAAGAGCCTGCCTGCCCGTAAGGAGACAGAAGAGGCACAGGCTCCGTCCCTGGGTCAGGAAGCTCCCCTGGAGGAGGAAATGGCAGCCCACCCCAGTATCCTTATCTGGAGAATCCCATGGACAGAGGAGCCTGTGGGCTGCCACCCAGGGGGTCACAGAGGCTGACACTGGGCGTGCATGCGTGCGCATAAGCGTGGACCCACCTCCCAGGCTGCTCTGCAACAGTGTTCTGCACAGACCTGGGACTGACTGGCTCAGATCATGAGCTCCTTCTTGGAAATGCAGGCTTAAATTGAGGACAGTAGGGGCCAGTGTTAGCCATCAGGTATGACCTGAACCAGCCCCCTGTGACTCTACAGCAGTAGCCGCGATGCTGGTCGCTCAGTCGTGTCTGACTCTTTGCCACCCCACTGGACTCTAGCCGCCAGGCTCCTCTGTCCATGGGATTCTCCAGGCAAGAATACTGGAATGGATTGCATTCCCTTCTCCGGAGGATCTTCCCGACCCAGGGATTGAACCTGAGTCTCCTGCATTGCAGGCAGATTCTTTACCATCTGAGTTTAGGGATTATCCAGTGGAGGTGACAGCTTCAAGGGATTAGATCTGGTAGACAGAGTGCCTGAAGAACTGTGTGTGGAGGATTATAACACTGTACAGGAAGCAAAGACCAAAATCATTCCAAAGAAAAAGAAATGCAAGAAGGCAAGGTGGTTGTCTGAGGAAGCCTCACAAAAAGCTGAGGAGAGAAGTGAAAGGCAAGGAGAAAGGAAGAGACACGCCCAGCGGAATGCAGAGTTCCAGAGAACAGCAAGGAGAGCGAAGAGGCCTTCTTGAAAGACCAAAGCAAAGAAAGAAGGAAACAATATAATGGGAAAGACTAGAGATCTCTTCAGAAAGAATTAGAGCTATCAAGGGAACATTTCACGCAAGGATGAGCATGATAAAAGACAGAAATGGTGAGGACTTAACAGAAATAGAAGAGAAAGAAGCGGCGGCAAGAATACACAGAAGAACTGTAAAAAAAAAAAAAAAAAAGGTCTTAATGACCCAAGTAACTATGAGGGTGTGTGGTCACTCACCTTGAACCAGACATCCTAGAGTGAGAAGTCAAGTGGGCCTTAGGAAGCCTTACTACGAGCAAAGCTAGTGGAGGTGATGGAATTCCAGCTGAGCTGTTTAAAATCCTAAAAGATGATGCTATTAAAGTGCTATACTCAATATGTCAGCAAATTTGGAAAACTCAGTAATGGCCACAAGGCTGCAGAAGATCAGTTTTCATTCTAATCTCCAAGAAGGGAAATGTCAAAGAATGTTCAAGCCACCATTTGAACAGTTTTGCTCGTTTCACATGCTAGTAAGGTAATGCTCAAAATCCTTCAAATACTAGGCTTCCGCAGTACATGACCTGAGAACTACCAGATGTACAAGCTGGAATCAGAAAAGGTGGAGGAACCAGAGATCAAATTGTCAACATTCACTGAATCGTAAAAAAGCAAGGGAATTCCAGAAAAGCATCTTCTTCTAAAGTCTTCTTCTCACTAAAGTCTTTCACTGTCTGGATCACAACATACTGTGGAAAATCCTTAAAGAGATGGGAATACCAAACGACCTTACCTGCCTCCTGAGAAACCTGTATGCAGGTCAAGAACCAACGTGACAAGAAAGAATGAACTGGTTCAAAGTTGAGAAAGGAATAGGCAAGGCTGTATGTTGTCCCCCTGCTTATTTAACTTATATGCAAAGTACATCATGCGAAATGCAAGGCTGGATGAAGCACAAGCTTCAGTCAAGATTGCTGGGATTAAAAAAAAAAAAGATTGCAGGGAGAAAAATCAACCACCTTAGATATGCAGATAATACCACTTTAATGGCAGAAAGTGAAGAGGAACTAAAGAGGCTCTTGATGAGGGTGAAAGAGGAGAGTGGGAAAGCTGCCTTAAAACTCAACATTCAAAAAACTAAGATCACGGCATCCTGTCTCGTCACCTCGTGGCAAATTGAAGGGCAGAAATGGGAACAGTGACAGATTGTATCTTCTTGGGCTCCAAAATCACTCTGGATGGTGACTGCAGCCATGAAATCAAAAGATGTTTGCTCCTTGGAAGGAAAAGTATGACAAACCTGGACAGCATATTAGAAAGCAGAGACGTCACTCTGCTGACAAGGGTCCATGTAGTCAAGGCTATGGTTTTTCCAGTGGTCATGTGTGGATGTGAGAGCTGGACCATAAAGAAGGCTGAGCACCAAAGAACTGATGCTTTTGAACTGTGGTGCAAAAGATTCTTGAGAGTCCCTTGGACTGCAAGGAGATCCAGCTTGTCAATCCTAAAGGAAATCAATCCTGAATATTCATTGGAAGGACTGTATTGAAGCTAAAAGTGAAAGTGAAGTCACTCAGTCGTGTCTGACTCTTTGTGACCCCATGAACTGGGGCCTACCAGGATCCTCCGTCCATGGATTTTCCAGGCAAGAGTACTGGAGTGGGTTGCCGTTTCCTTCTCCAGGGGACCTTCCCAACCCAGGGATCGAACTCAGGTCTCCCACATTGCGGGCAGACACTTTACCATCTGAGCCACCAGGGAAGTTCCCAAGAGAACTGAAGCCGAAGCTCCACTAATCCGGCCACCCGATTCAGAGCCGACTCATTTGAGAAGGCCCTGATGAAGGGAAAGGGGACAACTGAAGGCAGAAGGAGACGGGGGTGACAGAGGCTGAGATGGTGCGATGGCACCAGCGACTGAATGGTCATGGGTCTGAATAAACTCCGGGAGATGGTGAAGGACAGGGAAGCCTGGCGCGCTGCAGTCCACGGGGTCGCAGAGAGTCGGACACGACTTACTGAGTGAGCAACAGCAGCAACAGCAGAATGAAGATCACTGAGGAGCCAGGCGCTCCCAGAGACGGGCTGGCCGGCTGCCGTGGCTCCCCAGCTCCAGGACTGGGAGCCCCCTGTCCCGGGAAGCCCCTAGGTGTCGGGGGCCAGCATGAGGAACTCCGCCCTCGGCATACGCAAAGGCGTCACCAAGTCTCAGGAATTTCCCCTGCTCCCGAGCATCTTACCCCAAAACCAGAGTCTGTCCTGTACTCTCACCTACGGGGGGCTCTCCCCATAACCGTTTCTCTCAGAGAAGGAATAAACGTGCAGCTCCATGGCAGTAAAAATTCCTGGGCGTGACTAGAGTGTTTCAACTTACGGGACTCCTCTGAAGGTTATCTAGCCTGCCTGTGTAGGTTCCTCTGGCCACAACAGCCCTCCAACCATGAGAGGCACGAGATGTTTTGACTTACTAAAGGCAAGTTCTTGTGGAAAGTCAGAAATTATAAGTATGGTGGATTGGATGGGAATTATATTGGTAAAGGGTTTTTTCATTTGTTGTGTCAATAATTGCTGCTAATTCCCTGCCCTAGGTGGGACAAGGGCTCTCAGGTTAAACCTCTCTGCGGACACGATTGTTTACTACCTCTCAACCATAAACAGCACAGAGAGTTTTGGAGTATTTTGAGAGTCTTAATTAACATAGGGCTTTCTCTTGTTGAGTCAATGATTGCTGCCAGGCCTCCATATCCTTAGGCACCTGGGAATATATTAATCAATGTATTTGGAATATAGAAAAGGAAATATTGTAGTTTTTGATGTTAGCAATATTAGACTTTGAGTTAATGAATTTTCTCTTTTGTAATAGATCACTGTACTTTGTTATAAATCACTGTGTCCTTGCTATGTAAAAATGTAACTTTATCTTAAGACTAAGTAGATCTTAAGGGGAACATTGGTGAAAGGATTTTCATTTGTTGGACTGATGTTTGCTGCTAAATCTCCATATTCCCTGCCTTTATAATAAATATAACTAGCATATGGGAGAAATACATATTAACCTTTAAGCATATAGGAGAAATAAGTATTAACCTTTAAGATTAATCATGTTAACCTTGGGTTAAATAAATTCCTTTCTTGATTGTAACTCACTACACCCTCACCCTATAGGAATGTGACTTTATTTGGAGGGTGGTGCCTGGTTTAAGAAAAAACGCGCTTGGAAAAAATAAGTTTTTTGGTTATCAGAAAGAAAGGGTTGTAAATGTCAGCAGGCAGAAATGGCTTAAAGATGATGTAAAACCCCTAAGACCTTTTTTTTTATGTAAAGCACCTGATGTTGATAAAGGTCAGGCCTGCTGACCCCCACGTGACTCTGTATTCATCCCTATATGTAACAAAAGGTATATAAGAAAATGGGAAAAATAAAGAAATGGGATCAGTTCCTGGAAAGACTGACTCCCCCATGTCGTCCTTTCTGGCCGAGTTCCCGTCTGGAACATGGATGCTATTCCATGTAACCCAAGTTATTCAGCCTCTTTTACTCCACTAATTTTCCTTCTACACCATCCACTTCTAATCTCTCTATATCTGTAACTAAATATATATTTTTCCAAGGAGGACGCCGATGCCGTCTCTACCTTCGAATCATCCTGGATCCACCGGGGCTGGACCCTGGCACCTAGGTCCTGGGGAGGCAGGCTAGTCAGTCACTCAGGCCGTCAATGCTGAGAATGCAAGATGGTGCGGCCGCCCCAAAGAGCATGTGGCAGTTCTTAAGAAATCAAGCAGAGACTCTGCACGTGATCCGGATTGCCACTCCTGGGTCTTCATCTTGGAGAAATGAAAGCTTATTTCCACACAAAAGCTTGTACGTGACTGGCTACAGCATGTCTGTTCATAATCAGCCCAAACTGGAAACAGCCCAGATGGACCAGCGCGTGAGTACGTTGTCCAGGGTCCATCCCCTCCGTGGAGCATCCACGCAAGGAGCAGGAACGAAGCCCTGGTGCTTCAGCACCTTGGGGAGGCCGTGGGCGTCCCGGGGGAGAAGGGCGCTGGCGGCTAGAGGCCCCGTTCGGGGGTCCAGGCCGTGGGGCTGCTCGGCGCCCCCCTAGAGGGGACCCAGACCTGCACTCACGTCCATGAGAGAAGCTCAGAGAGCTGAGAGCTCTACGCTAAGACCGTGCTAGTGCGTTTTTCACCGATAAATGTTTTACATTGACTGCTTAATATCAAATGTGGAGTCCGTGTTCAAAGGTCACAGACGTGTGTGACCCTATGACGTGGTTTCGTGTATGTGACCACACGCAGCTCGCTCAGATCAAGCTCTGGGAGGCCCCGCCTCGCGCCCTGCCTCTGGTCTCCCTTCCCCTTTGCCGTTCTGGGCCCCTCGTTCTGTGGCGGGCCCCGGGCGGCGCTTTGCTGGTTGGCCCTGACACTGCCGCCGCTGCCCCTCCCGGAACCGCACGGGGGCTCCAGGACCCTGGCTTTTGTAAGCAGCTGCGAGTCACCCTTATCGGCGGCACATCCCTCCAAAGTGGAGGGGCCCGGCATGTCCCTCTGGGAAGTCCTGGAGCCTGGGGTGCTGAGGAGCCCCCAGACGCCCAGCCCTGCCGCACCACCCAGGCCAGCCCCACCACAGCCGTGTGGCACTGCCCTGAGGTGTGTCTGGCGAGGGTGTACCCCCGGGGCCTCCTCGTGCAGGACCCTGAGAAACTAGAGGAGACAGGGGAAGCAAGCCTGCCCCAAAGCCGCCGTGCAGGGCCCTGGACCCCGGACGACCCTCCCACCTGCACCCAGACCTCAGGTCAGGAGAGCCACAGCTTCTGGGCAGTCCGGCGGCCTCCTGGGCCTGCTCACTTGGCTCTGAGAGGCAACCAGCCTCCCAATGGACCTTGTCCAGGGCCAGACCTCAGGGCAGGACCGCGTGCTGCTCACAGGCTCAGAGATCAGGACCCCAGGCTGGGGAAGGCCAGACCTCAGCAGCCGCCCAGTCCTACCTGGTCCTTCAGCCTCCACTTCTGTCCAAGGAGCAGACTCACACTTAAACCATAACCATGCAGGCCCAGAACCAGAGAGGGGCTGGTCCGGGTGTGGCCCAGGGCCCACACCGTCCCTGCAGCACCCAGCCTGAGCCTCGCTTCCCTGTAGCCACACCAAGGGAGGTGGAGAAGCTGCTAGAAGACCCCCCAGGGAGAGAGCTCAGGGGTGGTGGGGGAGGGTGGAGGAAGTGTGTCCCAAGGCTGGGGATTCAGCCTCCAGGGGAAGTTGGGAAATACGGAGGAACTCCCAAGAGCTTGTCCTTCAATTTTCAGGAGTTTTGAGAGCCGGACGTTACATGCAGTCATTACAAACAACTAATGCAGACTCTTAGAATGATACTCAAGAACGCAACTCGACTCGATCATTTTGCTCCGTTTTCCTACGTCGTCTGTGTCCTGAGTGTGTCGGCACCGAGGGTGTCACGCTGGCCTCCAGGGGCTACATTTTGGAGGGGGCAGACCTGATGCTTGGAGCCCAGCCCGCCCCTCTTGGGGGTAGGGCTTCAGCTCCGGTTTGGGGCACAGACGTGCTTGGGTGACAGTGCCGTGGAAACAGAGAGTCCAGATGACGGCTGGGTCCAGACTCACAGGACAGACCCTTAGGCCGGGTGGCTCAGAGGGTGGATGGGTATTTCCTACAGCTGGAGGCTGGGCGGCCAGGTCAAGGCCCAGGCTGGGAGGACGTTTCCCGGGAGAGCCCTCTTCTCGTGTGGAGGCAGCTCCGTTTCTGCTGTGTTCTCACATGAAGGACAGGCACACGGATGGAGCTGGGGCCCTCTGGGGTCTCTGCTTGCGAGGGTGCCAGTCCTATCTCAGGGACCTCAGCAACCCTCACTACCTCCACGGGCCCATCTCCGAACACCGCCACGTTGGGGTTCAACATATGAATTTGGGGGACACAATGTCATCCACAGGATTCTTGAGGAATGGCGGGCAGGCAGGTGTGGAGGGCAGGGGAAGGGCGAGGGTGCCCCCCGTGGGGATGGCCTGAGCCCACAGCGAGGCCACTCAGGGAAGGTGCTGTGCGGTCTCCTCCCCGCCATCTCGGCTGCCAGGCCCGACGGCACGGAGCCGGTAGGGGTCCACGGGCCGAAGCCACCTGCTTCGGCCGGCCCTGCTGCCCTGAGTCATCTCTCAATAGGACAATCCGTGAGGACTCAACGGGAGGATTCGGGAGGGGCCAGAGAGGGAGGGGACGACCAAGCTCCCCGGACCCTCCCCTGGACTCCCGCCTGGCTGAGTGACGCTTGCACCCCCGGAAGGACCCTGAGTCAGAAGGGCTGCTGATGCTGTTCAGGTGCTCGGTTGTGTCAGACTCTTTGCAACCCCATGGACCGCAGCACACCAGGCCTCCCTGCCCATCACCAACTCCCGGAGTTCACTCAAACTCATGTCTATTGAGTCCGGATGCTATCCAACCATCTCATCCTCTATCGTCCCCTTCTCCTCCCACCTTCAGCCTTTCCCAGAATCAGGGTCTTTTCCAATGAGTCAGCTCTTCGCATGAGGTGGCCAAAGTATTGGAGTTTCAGCTTCAGCATCAGTCCTTCCAGTGAATATTCAGGGTTGATTTCTTTTAGGATTCACTGGTTTGAACTTCTTACAATCCAAGGGACTCTTAAGAGTCTTCTCCACACCACAGTTTGAAAGCATCGATTCTTCGGCGCTCAGCCTCCTTTAAGGTCCAATTCTCATACCTGTACGTGACTACTGGAAAAACCATAGCCTTGACCATATGAGGATCTTTATCGGCAAAGTAATGTCTCTGCTTTTTAATATGCTGTCCAGGTTGGTCAAAGTCTCCCTTCCAAGGAGCAAGCGTCTTTTCATTTCATGGCTGCAGTCACCGACCATAGTGATTTTGGAGCCCAAGAAAATAAAGTCTGTCACTGTTTTCATCTTTCCCACATCTATTTGCCATGAAATGATGGGACTGGATGCCATGATCTTAGTTTTTTCCATGCTCACTTTTAAGTCAGCTTTTTCACTCTCCTCTTTCACCTTCATCAAGAGGTTCTTTTGTTCCTCTTCACTTTCTGTCATTAAGGTGGTGTCATCTGCATATCTAACTTTGTTGATATTTCTCCCAGCAATCTTGATTCCAGCTTGTGCTTCATCCCACCCAGCATTTCACATGACGTATTCTGCATATAAGTTAAATAAGCAGGGTGACAATATACAATCTTGAAGTATTCTTTTTCCAACTTTGAACTAGTCCACTGTTCCATGTCCAGTTCTAACTGTTGCTTCTTGACCTGCATATGGGTTTTTCAGGAGGCAGGTCAGGTGGTCTGGTATTCCCATCTCTTGAAGAATTTCCCAGTTTGTTGTAATCCACACTGTCAAAGGCTGTAGCGTAGTCAATAAAACAGAAGTAGGTATTTTTCTGGAACTCTCTTGCTTTTAATCAATGAATGTTAGCAATTTAATCTCTGGCTCCTCTGCCTTGTCTAAATCCAGCTTGTGCATCTGGAAGCTAGCAGGTTCTGAACGTGTGCGTGGGAAAATGCTGTTGAGTCATCCTGAACTCCATGGAAGGCTGGGACAGCACCCAGGCCTCCGCACAAGACTACACTCATCAGGGAGGGGTCCCAGGGCAGACACCAGTGCTGGCGTCTTGCGGGGGAGGGGGGGACTTCTCTGCCACCAGAGCTCATGTTGCCCTAGGTGAGGTCCAGCCTGGCGGTGCCCGGGAAGCCCCGTACTGCCCGTTCCTGCTGCCCCTTCCTGGGCTGTCTGGGCTCCTGTGGCCTGCGCGACCCCAGTGGCCAGAGGAGCCTCGTGCTGGCGTCAAAATTCTGCAGGGAGCCTGGGTCTGGGGCCTCGGGGTGGGATCAGCGAGGGTGCTGGGCGGGCAGCGGCGGGGCTGGCCTAGCCTCCTCTCCCAGGGCGGAACCCGCCCCTCTGGCCTCTTCCAAGGACGCCCGCAGCCGTGGGAGGGGTGCAGAGGGCTGGGCCATGCCTGGGGTCCCCCCAGCACCACCCCCTGGATGCAGGGATGCAGGAGGGGCTGCTGCGGGAGCAGAGGACAGCGTGTGTGGGGAGCGGGGACGCCGACGGCTCGCACCACGGGGTCCGCAGGGCCATCCATCCTGGGGTGGCACCAGGCGGAGCGGCCCCTGGGTGGGCGCCGGGTGGAACCAAGCAGCAGGCACCTTAGGGCAGAGGGCTGCTGGGACCCCGCTGGCCAGCATGCAGGCCTGCAGGCACCATGGGCCCCTGGGGTCGAGGCCCACCTGCAGACTCTGACCTTGCTGCCCACACATGCCCATGCTGAGCCTGAGCTTCCCTTCGCTCTAGCAGGACGGTGAGCGGGCCCCCAGCAGAGAGAAGAGGTCTCCCAGCCACATGCACCCCGGTGGGTCCCCAGGACCAGAAAGCTCTCTTTGGAGCCCAAGTGCCCAGTCCCTGCAGCAGGCTCAAGTCTAGAGCCCGGCAGACCTGGCCTTGCCAAGGGTGATAGGGCGCCCCAACTCCCGGAGCTGGGGGCACTGGCTGCAAAGGCAGGGCTCCCCCAGGAGGGGTTACCCTGTGGGTGAGGCAGGAGCCTCTGGTTACGAGACCGGAAGCCCACAGCCTCCGGGCACTAAAGGGGTGCCCTGAGGGCAAAGCAAGGTTTCAGAGCCGTTGGCGAGCCTGTGCGCTGCTTGGAAGTGAGGGCAGGCCGAAACCAGTCCTGGTCTCTAACAGCAGCACAGACTGAAACCTTCCTTTTTCTGCACTTTTCTCGTTTTCCAAGCGTACTTACTGACCAAGATTCACTGTTACAGTGAATCAGAAAAGTATGTTGTCTTTGGCTGCTGGCCGTGACTTTGAAATCTCAGAACAATGCAGAGTGCTTCAAAATAGCATATTTGTGCATAGAGAGGGCCTCCAGAGTTCAGGAAGGGGGAAAAAACGGAAGAAAAAGAACTTCTGTCGGGAAAAGTGATTGTCCCGAGAGGAGGAAGAGGGCCTCGGGGTTGTCCGGCCCCAGACGCCTGCCCCTGCTGCCACACCTGCCGGAGGACCCCGCTTTCTGTGCCACGTGGGCTGTGGGCCAGGGGCCCCTGGCTGCCCCTGGCCCCACGGGGTAGGCTTCACATGCGGGCTATCCTCAACCCATCCACCTTGCTGGTGCCTGGCGGGCAGGTCCACACCTGTGGTTAATTTGTTTATCGCAGACGAGAGGAAAATCATCCACAGTTTATGGCCTCAGTGGAGCGGGCGTGAGGCTGGTTGCAGGGTCAAGGTCAGAGTGGGGGAAGGGGGGTGCCCTGGTCTCCAGCTCCCCAAGGAGGTGGGCAGCGGGAGGGGGGCCCTGCTGCCCCTGGAGCTGGTGGGGGGGTTTGGGGCCCCTCTTCACTGGATCCTCCCATGTGTGGAAACTGAAAGGGAGGGAGGCAGCTCGTGCCCCTGGCAGAGCCCTGCCCTCTGCCTGCCCATCCCTGGGCCCTCGCCCACTCTGCAGGCGTCCCACCTCCTCCCACCTCTAGCCCTCCCTGAGAAGGTGCAGAGGTCACCAGCTGCCCCCTGCCCACCTCCCAGAGCCCCTCCTCACCCTAGCCGGCCCCTGGGCAGGCAGGCAGAGTTGAGACCTGACCCTTAGGATGCCCCTGAGGGCTGCCTGCCCGTTTCTGTCTCTGGAGCTCGGCCTGGGCCCAGCCTCACGGCAGCCTGGAGTCCTCACTCTGAGACCAGGGCTGGGCGGGGTCCCGAGGGCAGGTCTTCCCTCCCCACTGGCCTCAGCTGGCCTCTCCTAGGAGCCATTCAACCAGGAGTGGCCGCTGTGGCCAGACGTCAGCCAGGCTGTGTGGGAGCTCAGCACCCGGCCTGCAGGGTCCAGGGTGGCCCTGGGTGAACACCCAGAACAAGCTGGCTGAGGGGTGAGGTGCAGGGGACAGCCTGGCCTCCTGGAGACTGGGACTGACCTGAGCAAGCTCTGCCCACGTGGGCGCCGCGTCCGGAGCATTGGGGGCGCGTGGTTTTTCCTGAGTATGCACCCCAGGGAGTCCTGCCTCAGGCAGGCAGCCTGCAAACCTGTCAGGACGAGCGGCCAGGACGGGCAAGGGGCAAGCGGTGCTGTCGGCCACTTCCACAGGCGTCCCCGGGGCCCGGGCCGCCTTCTCCAGCCTCGGGCAGCCAGCTTCACCTTCCAACGCTGAAGAATGTTGTTGTTCAGTCGCTAAGTCGTGTCTGACTCTCCGCAGCCCCATGGACTGCAGCACACAAGGCTTCCGTGTCCTTCACCATCTCTCAGTGTTTGCTCAGATTCATGTCTATAAAGGCAATGACACCATCCAACCATCTCATCCTCTGTCATCCCCTTCTCCTCCTACCCTCAACCTTTCCCGGCATCAGGGTCTTTTCCAGTGAGTCAGCTCTTTGCATCAGGTGGCCAAAATGGAGATGGTCAAACCCAGTTTGGTGAAGCCGGAGCTTCCTGATTGGCACCCGCCTCTGCCTCCTGAACGCCGCCAGCACCGTCTCTCTGGAGAAAGATGGTCGGGCTCCAGCCCGAGGGCCCGCTGTCCCGTGCCCGCTGGACAGAGCCCCACCTGCTGGCCCTGTTTGGGCTCAGATCCTGGTACAGACCTCCCAGGAGGTCCCACAGCACGGCCCAGAGGTGGAGCTTTCAAATCGCCCCTTCCTGCTGGCTCAGGGGTGCTGGGCATCAAGGCCAAGAAAGTGACCAGAGACGCGCGATCTAGCTCAACCGTGAAAAATGCGAACTTCAGAGCCCAGTGGCATGACTAAGGGAGCAAAAGGACCGTCCAGTGGAACGTGATGCAGACGCCGAGCTGCCGCTGGATGGTACAGTGAGGCTCAGGCTGAGTGCAGCGGGGGAAACAGAGAGAAGCTTCCGCAGGGCTCTCCCCTCCGCTCCCCCCGGGCCTCTCCTCTCCCCCACCTCCCGTGGCTGCCCTGAGCAGGAGTCTTCAGTGCACAACTTTAGCATGTTTTCTATATTTCCCAGAATGTATCAAATGAACCGGTGTGAGCTTTATGACTAAGCTCCTGGGGTCGAGGCCCGCAGTGCGGAGCTCTCAGCGCCCTCCCCGAGCAGGCTGAGGAACCCGAGAGCGGCAGCATCTAAGCACGGAGATGAAAGCACAGTGCCGTGTTTTCTGCACGTCCTGGGGCTGCAAATCACCACAAAGTGAGCTCCGCTGGCCAGCTTCTAGAAGTGCGGGTCCTCGGGTTTGCACCCTCCCCCGCGCCTGTGAAGGGGTCTCTGTCACACACCCTCCCGCCCTCTGAGCTGCCCCTCCTCCCTGTCACAGGAGCCTCGCCACGGCCCTGGGCCCACCTGACCATCGGATGCTCAAGACCCTCATTCAGTCCCACCTGCTCGGGGCCGTGCCCGGGGGGAGGTGTTGCATCTCAGGAATCGGCACAAGTCCACCCTTGGGGGTGTATTCCGCCCTGGAGTGAGGCCAGAATGGCAGGAAACACCAGCTCCCCAAGCCTGGGAAGAGCAGCCGGGAGACCCCGGGGGTGGGGAACCAGCAGAAGGGACTGTGGCTCTGCAGTGAGCACGCCAGGCTGCAGGGGGCAGAGCCCAGAGCAGCCCAGTCAGCGGCCGGAGGGGAGGCGCCTGTCCTTCCAAGAGGAAGCCAGGGGCAAGGAGGGGGCGGGGAGGCACCCCACCACACTGAGGGAAGCTCCCCCAAACTGAAGGAAATGTGGCCTTCAGGTTAGAGACTCTTGACCTAACGCACAATAGAAAAATATCACAACTCCAAAGATGAAGACAACTCTTATAAACGGAGGCGGGGCTCCCCCGGGGGCCCAGGGGCTGGCACTCTGCCCTTCCAGTGAGGCAGCGCGCTTTGAGCTGGGGTCAGCGAACTAAGATCCCACACGCCAGGCGGCCGGGCCAGAGCATCTTACAGAATGGGGATGGGTGCTGGGGATTGGAGGCTGCACCCTCGACAAGGAAGCTGCAGCCCCAGCCCCCAACACCAGCGGGCCGGACTTCATTCGGACGTGGAGACAGCAGGTGTGACCGAGTTAGGATAGGGTCACCCGATGTCCTACACAGAGCGATCGGCATGCTGGTGAGGAGGACGCCGAGGGGCCACGGGCTGGGATGGGCAGACAGGGCGGTGATTTGGTGCCAGGCTGCAGCAGCGGGCACAGCACACCCCTGCCCCACCGCCCACAGGGCACCGTCCTGCCTTGCCTGCGTGTTCGGACGTCCGGTCTCCAGACCTGGGGGAGAACAGGCGTCTGCCGTTCCCGGCCAGCAGGGTCGGCTCTGTGACGACGAAGGGGTGAAGGGCAGCGCAGGGCGGGGGTGGGCATGAGGGGGAGGGCACAAAAGTCAGGCTGGCGGGCCACCTGGAGTGTGAGGCCAGCAGACGGCGCTCCGGATTCCACTCTAGCCACAAGCTTTTGAGCAGCCCAGGAAGAGGACCCCCTTTCAGCAACCCCAAGGAAGAGGCCGCCAGTCCCCGGGCTCTGCTCAGACCCCACGGGGACCTGCTGCACCCTCTTGTTCCCGTGGAAGGACAGCCAAGGGTGCCACCCCCGACCGCGAAGGGAGGGACCAGACCCCCGGGAAGAGCTGGAGAAGCAGGGACCAAGCAGGAGGCCTGGGCCGCCGCCCCTGGAACCACGGTCCCTGCAGGCCCCCAGGCGGAGCCCAGGGTCCTCTGCTGAGGCAGCAATCCAGGAGTAGGAGGAGGCGTCAGAGGCCAGGGGGCCGCGGGGAGGCCACGCTGCCCGACCGTCTGGAAAAGCTGGAAAGGCGGCTGATGCGTTCCTGCAGGGCCGTGATGTGCCTGGCACACGGATGCAGGGGGAGGCAGCGACTGTGCCGCCGGGCGGGAAGCACGTCTGATCCACTCATCGGCAAACAGCACAGATGCAGCTGCAGCCAAGGCTAACGGGCACGGTCGCCCTGCGGGGCAGGGGACGCGGGGTGGGCGGGGAGACTCCATCCTCCCCCACTGCGGGGGCTGTCACCCTCAGCTCAGCTCAGCTCGGTCGTGTCCGACTCTGCGACCTCATGGACTGCAGCGCGCCAGGCCTCCCTGTCCATCACCAGCTCCCGGAGCTCGCTCAAACTCACGTCCATTGAGTTGGTGATGCCATCCAGCCATCTCATCCTCTGCCGTCCCCTTCTCCTCCCACCTTCAATCTTTCCCAGCATCAGGGTCTTTTCCAATAAGTCAGTTCTTCGCATCAGGTGGCCAAAGTATTGGAGTTTCAGCTTCAGGATCAGTCCTTCCAGTGACTATTCAGGGCTGATTTCCCTTAGGATGGACTGGCTGGATCCCCTTGCAGTCCAGGGGCCCTTCAGTGTGGATGATTAAAGGGACCATTGACGTGCTTGTTCCGTGTTGCCCTTTCATCGGACAGGATAGGGGGCTTCCCTGGTGGTCCAGTGGTTAAGCATTTGTGTTGCAAGTCAGGGTTACCAGTCTGATCCCTGCTCCAGGAGGACCCCACAGGCCTGTGCTCTAGGCCTAGAAGCCGGGTGCTCCACCAAAGAAGCTGCTGCAATGAGAAGCCTCCTCAGGACAGGAAGAGCAGCCCTCCCCTCCCCACGGGGAGAAAGCCTGTGCGTCAGCGAAGGCCCACCCCAGCCAGGAGGTTCACATGGAATCAACCCTGGGGAAAGCACCGTGGGCTCTCAGAGCCCCAGCACTGTGGTCCCGAGGGAGTGAGGGGCCGTGGATGAGGGCCCATGAACGCTGGGTGCCGTCATCTGGGGGCCACCTGAGTCCCAGGAAGCCTGGGTGCTCGGACGCGCTGGGGGGTGCGTGGGAGGCCCCTGGAAAATTAGAACTGTGAGCAGGACTCCAAATCTATTGCACAGAGCAGAGCCCTCCAGCAGCCTATGGGAAAGAAGAAGCTGGAAATTTTAAAAGAGGGACCAACAAGAAATAAACCCATGCACCTACAGACAACTAGTCCAGGCAAGAATATACGAGAGGAAAAAGACCTTCTCCTCAGCAAGTAGTGCTGGGAACGCTGGACAGCTGCATGTAGACGAGTGAGTCCCTCCAACCATACACGAAAATAAACTGAGAACGGGTTAAAGGCTTAAATATAAGACAAGACGCCATAAAACTCTAGAGGAAAGAAAGAGTGAGGTCACTCAGTCGTGTCCTCTTTGCAACCCCATGGACACCAGGCTCCTCGTCCATGGGATTTTCTAGGCAAGAGTACTTGAGTGGGTTGCCATTTCCTTCTCCAGGGAACCTCCCGACCCAGGGATCAAACCCAGGCCTCCCACACTGTAGACAGATGCTTTCCGTCTGGGCCACCAGGGAAGTCCCTTAAATATAAGACAAGACAGCATGAAACTCTAGAGGAGATCACAGGCAAGACATACTCTGAGTTAAATCCACCAAATGCTGAAAGCTGTCTGAGCTGAGCCGCCCAAGGCAACAGAGATAAAAGCAAAAGTAAACAAGCAGGAAACAAACGAGGGAAAGTAATCAGCCTCCCAAGCTTCTCTGCAAGAAAAGGAAACCAAGCGCAGAAGAGGAGGACAGCCCACAGACGGGAGGAAATGACTGCAAACGAGGCGCCCAGCAAAGGCTTAGTCTCCAAACACACAGACAGCGCATGGGCCTCGGTGGCAGGAAAACAAGCAGCCCCGCTGGAAAATGGGCCGAAGACCCGACCAGGATTTCTCCAGGGAGGGGATCCAGGTGGCCAATAGGATGCCAGTGAAAAGGTGCTCAACATCGGTAACGCTTAAAGAAACGCAAACCAAAACTGCAGTGAGCTACCCCCACGCCGGTCAGATTGGCCGTCATTAAACAGTCTACCAGCAGCAAAAGCTGGAGAGGGTGTGGAGAGCGGGGAAGCACTGTTGGTGGGAAGATAAACTGGCGCGCCCACTATGGCGCACAGCTCCTCTACCGGTCTACAGAAGCGCGGGCTCCGGCTTCCCCGTCTACAGCTCCACTCCTGCGCGGGTTTCTCTGCATCGCGTCCAACTCTTTGTGACCCCAGGGACTGCAGCCCGCCAGGCTCCTCTGTTCACGGAGCCCTCCAGGCAAGAATACTGGAGTGGGGTGCCGTTCTCTTCTTCAGAGGATCTTCCTGACCCAGGGATCGACCCGGGCCTCCTGCCCTGTAGGCAGATTCTTTACCCTGAGCCACCAGGAAAGCCTGGCATATACCCGGACGAAAGTGCGATTCAAAAGGAAGCCTCGCCCCAGTGCTCACAGCAGCAGTGTTCATAGCAAACAGCCAAGACGAAGGCGCACCTTAAACGCCCATCGACAGATGAATGGGTAAGTAAGATGCGGCTGTGTTATGTATGTGTGTATATGTCATATAAAGTGGAATACTACTAATCCGCTCAAAAAGAGTAAACCAATGCCATTTGTAGCCGCACGCTAAGTGAAGCAAGTCAAAGGAAGACTAACACCGTACGCAGTCACTTATGAGGCCTCAGGTAAGACACCAAAGATCTCCCCTGCGAAGCAGACACTCACGGGCACAGAGGGCACACTGCTGTTGCCAGGGGCGAGGGAGGGTGGGGTGGGAGTTTGGGATCAGCAGGTGCAAACTATTGAGGGGAGAAGCACAGTCCCCAAAGCACCGGGAGCAATGGAGTGCGCTGCGCTAACCCATCACGGGAGAGAGCGGAAGGGGAGCGCTGCGAGGCAACTCTAGGCCAAAACATTCAACACTGTTCTTCATCTGTTTGGCTGCACCGGGTCTTAGCTGCGGCATGTGGGAGCTAGTCCCCAGGAACTGAACCCAGCGCCCCTGCACTGGGAGCATGGAGTCTTAGCCGCTGGTCCACCAGGGAATTCCCTCAATAAAAGATTCTTAAGAAAGAAAGCTAGGGGCCAGGAGGTGGGAGTGTGGCTGGGGAGCTGGGTCCTTACCCACCCCGCACCCGCCCCGAAGGAGGCAGTGCAAGTGAGCCACTCAGAGGAGGCGCCTGGATGAGCCGTGATTTGCCGAGTGCTCGCCTGGGAGGTGGTCTCCAGACACCTGCTGGTCACGGAAAACACTCCCCAACCACTGGATTCTTTCCATTATGGACACAAGAAATGCACACAGAAATGCCTGGAGCTGGAATTCCTGGGCCAGATATCAATTCACACAATAAAGTAAGAGGAAGGGTGGCGCCTGAAGCCGGAGTAGGTCTGGGACACACAGACTGGCTTCAGCTTGGCGGGTTAAGTCCTGGAAAAGCACAGGCGTCTCCAGCAGGAAACCAAGACCAACTGCCAGCCTGATTTGGGGCAGAAAAAGAAACAAGCCTCTTTTAACAGTCACAAAAATGGATTTTTAAAAAGCACAGCAGAAGGCCAGGAACACAGCCTGGGTGGCTGGTTTAGGAGTCCTGGAGGCGGGATGGGGGTGGGGGACACTTGCAGGCAAGAGACTAACACCCAGAAAATAAAGAACAGGGCCAGCCAATACGAGAAAGAGGTCAGGCTGGAGAAACTGAGAAAAACCCCTACCGGCAGCAGTCCTGAGGCTCCGAAGGATGACAGAGGGGAAGCTGCTGGGCCCCACCGGCTGCTGGGGGCCTGCAAGCGCATCACAGAACATGGCACTCGTCCACGCTGCAGACCAACGGCTTCACCTTACTGCCGCCCCTTACAGCTACTCCAGGGTGCTGCTGAGGCGGGCACGGGCTGGCCGGCCCAGGGGGCCCTGGAGCCCACCCCGCCATCCTCCCCTGCACGCGGCAGGGTGCGCTGGAAGGCTGGGCGCGTGGACCCTGCCTTGGCCATTCTGCCCTGTATGCTGCAGGCTCCCAGGCTGTTTATTTCACTCTCCTCCAAGTTTATACAAAACCCTCTCTCTGGCCTGGGCTCTAATTCCCTGTGAAGAATGAGCTTTGGGCAGAAAACAGACGGGGAGGGGCTGGCCCTGGACAGTTCTGAGCCAGTGGTGCTGACGCCCCCAGACACCTCCTACCCCCAAGCCCAAAGCTTAGAGCGGCTGCCTGTGCCCCGGCCCCAAGGGGCAGCCCCATCGCTGTCAGCCCCTCCGATCCCTGGGAGAGCGGGACTGACCCCCCCCCCACCCCAGGCAGCATCCTCAGGAGCAGGGCCCCCTCGGCGCCCACACAGCTCTGCGGAGGGGACAGTGGGGGCTCTGGCTCCCCAGCATCAGCAGCGGGACCCCCAGCACACCAGGAGCCGCGTGGGGGCCAGACTGCGGCTCCCACCTTTTAGTCCCTGGGGTGGGTGGGGGCCGCAGAGGCACGAGAAGAGACCCCTGAGAGTCAGCCCACTCTGACCTCGCATCCCTGCGTGTCCCCTGGAAGGCTCTCAGCGGCCTCCTGGGGTGCGGGGTGGGTCTGCTGTGGCATTGGGGTGGGGGTGGCCCCGTCAGGGGGGGTGATGCCTCCCACTTCTGTGATTCTTTAAGGGTCTCGGGGTTCGAGGACTCGGTGAACAAGCTCAGGGTCGGGCTCCTCCAGCCACGGGCACATGGCTCCTGTCCTGAAGGGGCCGTGCTGCACAGGCGTGCCCACGGCTCCCGGGTCAGGGCCCGCGTCCCTCCTCAGGATCCCATTTCGGGCAAGAGGAAACAGGCTTAGAGCAGAGCAGGAAGCTGCCCGAGGCCACATGCTGGGGGAGGCACTGGTTCCTCCCGTTCAAAGGTCCAGCGCTGCGGCCGGGCATCAGCTCTGGCTCTGCTCAGTCCTGCACTGGTGCCTTGGCGAGTCCCTTCCCGCTCTGAGCTTCCGTATTTTCATCTATAAAATACAGCTCATCCCACATCTCACTGTGTACTCAGTCACTAGGCATGTCCGACTCTTTGCAACCCCATGGACTGGAGCCCACCAGGCTCCTCTGTCTATGGAATTTTCCAGGCAGGAATACTGGAGCGAGTTGCCATTTCCTCCTCCATCCAAATCTTAGGGCTCTTCAGAAATGCCACAGGCAGACTCTGTCCTGCTCCAGGCTCTGTATTAAAGAGTGTGTTAAATGCACACTCACATTTTAGTTTTCTGAAAAAACAGCTGACAATTACTGAGCCACTGCTCTTCAGTTGATAAGCCATGTCTGATTCTTGGACCCTATGGCCTTCAGCACACCAGGCCTCCCTGTCTTCTACTATCTCCCGGAGCTTACTCGAACTCAGGTCCATTGAGTCAGTGATGCCATCCCACCATCTCATCCTCTGTCGTCCCCTTCTCCCACCTTCAGTCTTTCCCAGCATCAGGGTCTTTTCAAATGAGTCACTTCTTCGCATCAGGCGGCCAAAGTACTGGAGCTTCAGTTTCAGCACGAGTCCTTCCAGTGAATATTCAGGGCTGATTTCCTGAGCCATCACTATATGACAAGTTCTTTCGTACATGGATTAACTGATTCTGTCCACAAAACGCAGGTATTATTATTCTCTCTATTCCACAGGTGGGGAAGCCAAGGCAGACAGAGGCTGAATACCTTCTCGTCAGTGCTATGACGGCCTCACAAAACAAGATGGGAAAGGCTCCCTCATTTTCTATTATTTATATAGGTTTGCACAAGGTCAGTGATATTTCTTCAACTGTTTAGAGAAATTCCTCAGTGAAACCATCTGAACCTAGAAGTTTCTCTGTGGGAAGTTTTAAATTGTGACTTAAATTTATTTAATTATTATAAGACTATCCAGAATTTTCTATTGCCTCTAGTGTCAGTTTTGGTAAATTATTTCGTTTACATTTCAAATTGCTTTTATAAAGTTGCTCAGACTATCCTCTCATCAGCTTTGAAAAATGATCTGGCTGTGCTGGCCTCAGTGTGGCATGGGCCCTCTGGGCTGCAGCATGTGGGATCTAGTTTCTTGACCAGCGATCAAGCTGGAGCTGAGGCAGCGTGCACCGGAGCAGAGTTTCAACCAGCGGATCCCCAGGGAAACCTCTTATATCTGTGGCTGTCTTCTTTTTCATTCCCAACATTGGAATTTATGTTTCCTTTCTTAATCCAGTATTTCCAGGGGCTTATCCATTGCATTCTCTTCAAAGCACCAACTTTTGGCCTGATTGATTTCCCCTGAGTTTTGCTTTTTTCCCCACCAATTTCTGCTTTTACCTTTATTTCCTCTCACTTTGGAGTTTAATTTTTTGTTCTTTTTCTAGCTTCCTGTTGCAGCTTAGAGCATTAATTTCAAACTTTTTTCTAAAGCTATAAATTTTCCTCAAAGGACTGCTTTATATGCCTTCCACAGCATTTAATGTGCCATATTTTCACTACTGTTAATTTTAAATTATTCTACAACTTTTCCTGTGATTTATTATTTGGCTCATTGATGATTTAGAAGTGTGATATTCAATTCCACGTCCTTGGAGGCTTTCTGGTAGTTCTCCTGTTTTTGAGTTCTAATTTATTTCAGAGAGGACACACCTGTATAATTTCAGTCCTTTGGAATTTGTTGAGACTCCCTGGCCCAGGACTTGATCTATTTCTTTTAACACCCTGTGCACACATGGGAAGAACACGTGTTCACAGATAGCGGGTACAGTGTTGTGCACATGCGAATTCAGGCACGTGGGTGCATCCTGTTTGTCGTTTGAACTGTGGGGTGCTGACTTGCGGATAGAGAAACAGGGATGTCCCTGGCCGTCCACTGGTTAAAACCACTCTTTCACAATGTGGGTTTGATCCCTGACCTGGGAAATAAGAACCCACATATCGAGAGAGAGAAATGGAACAGTGGGACAGAAAAGCGCCCAGAACAGAGCCTCACATACACGGTCGCTTGGTTTATAACGCGGACTGTTCTCCACATCAGTGGGAAGATGATGGCCTTTGCAATAAACAATGATGGTCCACTGGACATCCATATGGAAAAGACCAGCTCTGACCCCTACCACAACATGCGCAAGAATCACCCTGCAATCCATCACAGAGATAAATGTGAATGCTAAAACAACAGGGGAGAATGTCCTAATGAAAAGTCACTGAAGGTGAGAAAAGTCATAAATTGGATGTCATGGAGAAAACTGTTCAACATAGCAACACCAAAGATAGCAGAGGAGAATGGCAATAACGCCAGTCAAAGCGCACACAAATGTGCGTCTGTCGATACAATGTCCAGCCATGTGTAAGGCCAGGGACACAGCACCCAGGACATATAAAGACTCTGTAGAAACCAATGAGCTGAAGGAGCCGGGTGCGAGCCCACGCGCCGGGGCCCGCGCTAGGTCCTGCTCACCGGGCCGGGCGGGGACAGCTCCCGGCCCCAGGCCCTCCCGGCGCGCGCCCTGGGAACTAGCCCGGTCCTCCTTAAGCGGGGAGGCGGCGGGGAAGCTCCGGCCGCGGCTCCGCCCCGGGGTTGCCTTTCCCTTAGAAGGCAAAGCCCCAAGCCTCGCCTCCAGCCGGCGGAGAGTCGCGCGGTGCTGCGAAGCTCCCCTCGCCCCCGACGCCGCCGCCAGAGCCCCGGGAGGGCCCGAGGCCCCGCGCACTTGGCGCTCCAGCAGGCTCGGCGTAGACTGGGCGGGCACCGGGGCGGGGCGCGCGGCCTCGCCGGTTTGAATGGAAGGATCCCGAGCGGCGGGGGCGGCGGCCCGCAGGTCCTGAAGCCAGCAGTGGTCCCCAGCCCCCGCGCCCGAGACATGCGGCGGGAGAGGTGAGCGGGCGGGCGGAGCCATGGGGACGGCGAGGCCGGGGACAGGCACCGAGGATCGCGAGACGCGGAGGCGGGCGGCCGGGCAGGGGTCCCGGCGGCCGCCGGCTGGGCGCAGGGCGGGCCGTGCCCACGCCTCCGTCGCCCGCGCGCTAGTCTTCGCGCGCGGGTGCGGCGGCCCCGGAGCAAATCGCCATTTCGCCGCGGTCCCTCCTATCCTCGGCGGCCGCGAGGATCCTTGTGGTTGAGCTTGGCATCTGAAGGAATGTGACTCCGCGCTTTTAAAGATCTGGAGCACCAACCGGAGCGCTCACCCGCAGCCGGCCGGAGCCCTGCCCCGGAGCCCAGCCCCGCCCGGCCTCCCAGTGCGCCCCGGCGCGCGCCGCGCCCCCTCCCCGCGCCCCGCTGCCCGCCCTCCGCGCGGCCGGCCTTCCCCTTCGCAGCCCGGCCGGGGCGACAGGGCGGGCCCGTCTGAGCGCCGTCTGCCCGCAGGTGCGGCGCCCCCCGCCCTCGTCTCCGCCATGGAGGTGCTGCGGCGCTCCTCGGTCTTCGCCGCCGAGATCATGGATGCCTTTGACCGCTCCCCACCGACAAGGAGCTGGTGGCCCAGGCCAAGGCGCTCGGCCGCGAGTTCGTGCACGCGCGGCTGCTGCGCGCTGGCCTCTCCTGGAGCGCGCCCGAGCGCGCCGCGCCGGTCCCCGGCGGCCGCCTGGCGGAGGTGTGCGCCGTGCTGCTGCGCCTGGGTGAGTACAGGCGCCGGCCAGCCGGCGGGGTCCCCAGGCTGCCCCTTCCAGCCGGTCGGGCGGACGCGCAGCGCCTCGGGTACAGCTGTCCTTGCGCCGGCAGCCCACCGGGGGGCCGGGCCTCCGTCTTCCCTCCGGGACAGGGAGGGGACTGGTCTTGGTGCCCTGAGGAATCTATCGCGCAAGGCGGGCGGGGGTTCCCTCCAGCATCCCTCTCTGCTAGCTCCCCAGTCAGCTGGCCTGTGCACCCGCCAGACCTCCCGTCTGCCTGCTGAGGCCAGATTGCACACGTCCTGGCCATAAAGAATAGAAAACTCTGGGAGGAATGATGTTTTCGTGGCTAAATTTCCAGAGTGACCCTTGTACTCAGCTGGGCACAAAAATCCTTTGTGGGACCACGTGTCCTGATGTTTGTTTTGGAAAATAGGTCCTCACAGTTACTGGCTGCAGTCCTGCGTGGGCTGCTCTTTTCTCTGGGTTTGGAAGCCTCCGCTGGCTCCTGGGGAAATTAGCGCCTAGGAGGGCAAGCTTGCTGTGTAGACGTGGGCGGGTAGTTGATTCCTGGGTCATCGGCTTAACTGTCTCCATCTTACCCAAGGACCGCAGAGAGGGAGGGACCCTCTCAGCTGACTCATTCAACCTATCTCGCCACGGGGACTAAGGGTGCCCAGTTCTACACCGCCCGGCGTGACCTTTCGCACGGGGAGTGTGCACTCAGGGGGGCGTGGGGGCACAGATGGCACCCTGACTGGGTGGCTCTCCAGACAGAGTGGGTTGAGAGACTGGCCCAGGACGCTGGGTTGGAGGGAGCACCCCGTGGAAGGGGATGCCCGCCTCTTCTCAGGCTGACCCTTGTGTTCTGGGACCCTGGGGGCAAGGCTGTGTAGACCTGGTCTGCCCAGGAGTGTTGTGGTGTGCAGCTGAGAGCTGCCCCAGGGTGTGGCTCCACCTGGGCCTTGGGGGAGGGGAGCACGTGGGGTTTGAGGTTTCAGCCAAAGGTCCAGAGTGCCTGTGCTCCCCTGAGGCCAGGGCCCAAGTCGTTTCTTCCAGCTGGGCTGTGGGGACAAGCCTGGGCTGAACGTTCCAGAGGGCCCTGGAGAATTCAGTATCTCGGGCTGCTGAGAGGCCCCTGGAGTGGCTGGGAGGAAGTCCTTCCTTTGTCCTGGCCTGCCCTTTGGCCCTGCTGGCCCCCAGCTCCATGGCCTTGCCTGGAACAGGGCCTTAGGCCAGGGTCCCTGTTGTTTGAACTTGTCTGGAAAGCCCCGCTGTGGGCTCCGCTAATCACTGTCCCTTCTGAACTGTGACCTCGGATCCAGGGAGCCTGGGATGCTTCCGGCCTGGACTGGGGGAGCAGAGTCCAGCCAAGTGCCCCACGCTGGCCCTCCGCAGGGCCAGGCCTCAGGGCTCTCCCCAAGCTGCTTTCACGGCCAGTCCCTGGGCCCAGCATCTGTCAGGCGGCCGAGGGGGCCCAGAGGGAGGTAGCTTGGACTCCCAATGTTTGGCCCTTGTGAGCTGCTCCACGTGAGCCCCCCCACCGCCCCCACTGCCTCTTGTCACAGCCTGGAGCCGTCCCTTGCCCCCAGCACCCCCAGCCCCTCCCTGCACAGGCGCCCAGCTCTGGGAGCAGCAGCAAACAGGAAGAGGCAGGGGTGCGCCCCCGCAGCTGGTCTCTTGGGGCCAGTCCCCGGTCGCCCCCCGGGTCTGTGCATGGGAATGGCTGGCCAGGCCTGCTCTGGGAGTTTCCATGCCACCGCCCCCGTGGCTCCACCAGCCCCAGTCCCGCTCTGGCTTCAGATCTTCCTAAACTGGACGCGGCGCAGCTGGCCCCAGGGCTGGCGCCGCCCTTGTCACCGGGACCGCCAGCGGGACGCATTCCCTGTTTGCCTGGCTGGAGAAGTGGCCGGGCTGGGGGACACCCAGTGCGTGGGCCCAGAGGGGTTCCGGTGCGTCCCTGCGGACATGGTGTAGACGGGGCCCCGCGAGGGCACCAGGAGCCCAGGCCTGCCGCCTCCAGGCAATGGCTGGGTCTCTGGTTTCCTGAATGATGCTGGGCCTGGTGAGGTTGCCCCTCCCTGAGGCAGCCTCGGGTTCCCCACCTGTGTGGGGTCGCCGGCCCCCACTCTGCCCACGCTGGGGCTGGCTGCCCGCCCGGGCAGCTTGCTGTGCTGTGAGTCACTGGGTAGGCATGCCCGGGATTCCCGCCGCACCGGCCCAGCCAGCTCTGCCCTCGGGAGGGGGAGAGGGCGTGGCTGACTTGTCAGAAGGGCAGCCCACAGGCAGGTCTGGGGTGCCCTCCGCACCTCCCTGGCCTTGTCCCTGGGGACCCTGGGGGTCGTGTCAAGTGGGTGGGCATGGGACAGGTCGGGGGTCAGGGATCAGGCTGGGGTCAGGGCCCCTGCTGCGGCTGTGGGCTGGCCCCTGGCCTGTGGGACCCCTCTGATCCACTCCTGTGCCGAGCAGCGGACGAGCTGGAGCTGATCCGGCCCAGTGTCTACCGCAACGTGGCCCGCCAGCTGAACCTCTCCCTGCAGTCGGAGACCGTGGTGACTGATGCCTTCCTGGCTGTGGCGACCCAGATCTTCTCTGCAGGTGAGGCTTCGTGTCCAGGCCGGGGACCCACAGTGCCAGCGGGGCCAGGGGCCTGGGAGCTTTCGAGGAGCCTCCCTGGGTCCAAGGGCGGTGGGCCCCTCGTAGCGTTCCAGGGCTGCCCTGGCTGGAAGTCCTGGCTGGCGGCCTGTGTCAGGCCGCCAGCTTGCGCTGCTGCTTGCCTGGGCTTCTCGCAGTGCGATGCCCACTCCCTGGCAGCTGGAGTGGGCGCTGCCAGGCTCCTGGAACCTGAAGAGTTGCAGGGTTGCTGCACCGGAGTCTGCTGGGCAGAGGCACGTTGCCAGCTGGCCCCCCCCCCCCATGGGAGTGGCGCTCTGCAGTGGGGGTGCCTCACCTGGGTCACCTGGCTGGCCCACAGCCCCCCTCTGGGCGCCGGCGGGAGTGACCTTTATCCCTGTCACCTCCTTCCCTCACTTCCTCACATGAGAGCACCTCCTGCTGCTCGTGTCCACACACCTGCCTCCAGGCTCACGGGAGACCCCGGACGCGTCCCCAGGGCCCCCATCCCCACGTCCCCTCCCGGGAAGCCCGTGGGCTCCCTGTGGGCCGGCGCCCAGCTCGGTGCACCCACCACAGTCCCGGGCCCTGGTGCGGAGCAGGCGCCGGGTGTTGCCGGGCGCCCAGGAGCCGGGCCCCGCCTGGGGCAGCACCTTCCCCTTGGCCGACCTGGCGTGCCCCCCAGCGCCTGGAGCCGCACTGGCCAGGGGCCCTGAGGCACGAGTGGCGGTCCCAGCCTCGGGGAGGGGCCCAAGCAGGCCCACAGCTGAGTGCTCGGGGCTGCATCCCGGTGGGAGTTCAGGTGTGAGTGGCAGCAATGAGAGGGGGGCCCCCTTCCCCTGGGGCTCTGGGGGCACAACCTGCTGCAGAGGAGGCCCCAGGCAGCCGGGAGGCCTCCAGCCCTTAGCTGACTGGTGGTGTGACCTGGCGCTCTCCTTGCCTTCGCTCAGCCGAGGGGTGCTTAGCACCAAAGGGCTTCGGGGCAGAGGCACCGGGATCACCATCCGTGCCCTGAGGGGACCTTCCGCTCACCCACTGAAGATGGGGACAGATGGATGGGCTGCAGGCCTGTCAGAGGCCCTGTCTGCTGACCCCACTCTCGGGGTGTTGCCTTCCTGTGTCCCCCTCTGAGGGGCCTCCTGACCCCTGGCGGGCAGGCCGGCGTTGAAGATTCGGGACATGAGACCGCCAGCTGTGGGCCAGCCTCCACAGGGTCAGCTTGGGTCCCTGCCCAGCGGTCACCACGAGCAGGACCCTGAGGGGTGGGGAGAGCCCAGGGTGCCTGACAGCCCTCCCCCGGGTGAGGCTGGGGGCATCCAGGCTGGCCTGGTGGAGAAGGCAGCTGGAGGGGCCAGCCAGGAAGGGGCACGGTGGGCACCCAGGGCTGCCCGCCACGCTAGGCTCCCCTCCATCCCCGGGCCCGTCCCGGCCTGACGCCGGCGTGTGGGTGGCCGCCTGTGTGTGTCTCGGAGCTGTCGGGCGGGCAGCTGGTTTATGAGCCGAGGGCTGGCTTTAAAAGGAAGGGTCATTTCTGGGAATGCGGCCGGGTGGGCCGGGCCCAGGGCGGTGGCAGGAGGGTGGGGGACCAGCCTGAGCGTCCAGCCCTGCCTGCCCAGACCACTCAGGGCCGGGAACCAGAGACAAGCCCAGAGAGGCTGTGGGTTCCAGGAGGGCCCGGGAGGCCGGGAGGGAGGTGTGTCCTGGGGACTGAGCGCTGGGCATGCGCAGCTCCCCAGCTGCCGGCACACCCACCCCGGGCCGGGCTCCGCCCCCAGCTGGCTCGGCCCCCTCCTCGAGGCAGCCCCCACGCCCTCCTGCCCCCTCATCGCTGTGTGCAGGCAGTTCCTCGACCTCTCCGGACCCCAGAACCCCTGCCGCCTCTCCCCGCAGCAGGGCCTGGCCCGCTGACCCCGGGGCTGGACCCGCGTCCCCTTCACCCTCCTGGGCCAGCCCCTCTCTGTGGCTGTGGCCGGAGGGGTGGGCGGCTCGAGGGCTGCAGGGTAGGGCTTGGGGGGCCCCCCCGTGTGCCGGCACCCTGATGCTGCCGAGCCCCCCACACGCAGCGGCGGGGTGACGCTCCCATTGCGTCTTGGCTGAAGGGGCTTCTCGGTTCCCTTACGAGGGAAAACATAAAGTTGGCAAGTATTTTCATTTTTTTACTTTTCATTGCAAGAAGAAAGTATTTTACCATGGAAAGAAAAAAAAAAACACATGAGATAAAGCACTCTCAGAAATCTGTGCTAAAAGGCAGCCTCCTGTAAACATGAGCAAAGGATCTGAAGAGTCGTCTCTTCCGAGATGTCCGTGAGAAGTCGCGGACTCTCGCCGATCATCAGGGAAATGCACCTCCAGCCTCGCACTCCTTGGGGGTGGAGGCAGGCTGTCGGAACCCAGCCTGCAGGAGGCCTTGAGGCGCGAGCCGCCGCGGTGGGCCCCTGTCAGCGTCTTCAGTGGGGTGACTGATGGCATCCCTATCTGACCCTGCAGCTCCGTGCCCTGGGGTTCGCCCCCGAGAAGGGAAGCCATATGTCCACACGAGGGCTTGTCCATGGGCCTTCAGACGCTCCGCCAGCCGCAGAGGGACCTCGCCCAGGCTCGCCTCCTGACGGGCGCGCGGCCGGCGATGGAGCGTTGCTCCCCATGGAGCGTTGCTCCCCCGGAACCGGGAGGGCGGTGGTGATGCGCAGGATGACGCGAGGAACCTGGAGCGCGTTTTGCTCCCTGGCTGGAGTCACACAGAGTGGGACCTACTGAGTGATCTGACTGGTGTGAAGTGTCCAGAACAGGCCGTCCACAGAGGCAAGTAGAGGGGAGATTGCCAGGAGCTGGGGTGGCAGGGACACTGTTCTCATGCGGACAGGGATTTGGAGTAAAAATGCCTGGAGCTCAGCAGTGGTGGTGGCTGTGGAACATTGTCAACATGCTAAGGACACTGGATTCATTTTTGTGTGTGTGCTGAAAGTGCAGTCTTGTCCTTGGACCACCAGAGAAGGCCCGTCTGGGTCTTCTTTTTCAAATTTTTGGATCTCACGCTTCAGAAGGATGAACTGATGGTATCAAGACTGCTGTGTGCTTAGCTGCTCGGTTGTGTCCACCCCTTTCTGACCCGATGGCCTGCAGCCCGCCAGGCTCCTCTGTCCATGGGGTTCTTCAGGCAAGAATGCTGGAGGGGGTTGCCGCGCCCTCCTCCAGCGGACCTTCCCGACCCAGGGATCCAACCCGGGTCTCCCACGTGGCTGGCGGGTGCTTTCTGCCTGAACCACCAGGGAAGCCCAGGGGTGAGACCATATCTCCATAAAAAATAACCGAAGAGCTCAGAGAAAGTAGGACACACCCAAGACCCACGTGGGACACCAGCCTGCCGGCAGTGCCCAGACCAGAGCTTTTCTCTCCAGGCCCAGCGTGGCGGTCGCGGGAGCCCACATGTCCACCTGGGGTGCCAAGTCCGGGGGGTCTGCCAGGGCTGGTGTGCCGTGAGCAGCTGGTGAACGGGGAGCACGGCGTGATGGCGCCAGGACGTGGTGCCCCCGCAGCCTGGGTGGCCCTTGGAGGGGGCCGGTGAGCAGAGCCCTGAGGGTGGGTGGCCCCGCGAGCGGCACTGAGGCTGGTGGGGTGAGTCCCGGGGGCCAGGGGCCGGCTCGGGGGCTTCGGACGTTGACCTGCTTGGAAGGGGGTGGGAGCAACAGGTGGGCCTGGGGCGCGACATGGCCTGGTTCACGGGGCTTGTGCATTTTTGTTTAATTGAGGTGAAATTCACGTGGTGTCTGATTAACCGTTCATTCATTGTTTGACCTCACCACGGGGGGTGCGTGTGGTCGAGTCTCCGACGCCTGGGCCTGCACTGGCAGCTCGGCGTCTGGGTCACTGAGGCCTGAGGGAAGCCCCGGCTAAGCGTCTAGAGTGTGCGATTTGCTGGCACCGGTCCAGCCGCAGGGCTGCGCCGCAGCTGCCGCCCCGCTGCGCTGTCACTGCCGCCTTGGGGCCCACCGCTCTGCCCGCCCGCCCGCCCGCCGTCTCACCGCCCTGCCGGCCCCGCCGCGTCAGGAACGGACTCACACTCGCGTCTGCGCCCTTCAGGGACGTGCTGTTTCAGCAGGCGTGGCCCTGGCCCCTTCA